>APFE030275220.1:79990-111426 GCA_000404065.3 Pinus taeda
GTCTTGACTTCATTGGAGAAATTCATCCCTCTTCCTCAGGCCAACACAAGTGGATTTTAACAGCCACCGATTATTTCACTAGGTGGATTGAAGCCATCCCATGTAGGCAAGCCAATGACTCTACCATTATCCAATTCCTTGAGAGCAATATCCTTTCTAGATTCGGCTGCCCTGAGAAAGTTATCACTGACAACGTTGCTGCCTTCAAATCCAAAAAAATCATCAACTTTTGCCATAAAAACCACATCACCTTAGGCCACTCCACAGCTTACTACCCTCAAGGTAATGGCTTGGCTGAGTCTTCCAACAAAAGCCTCATTAATATCATAAAGAAACTATTGGAAGAAAACAAAAAGAACTGGCACGGGAAGCTCACGAATGCTCTATGGATAGACAGACTTTCCACTAAGAAATCCATTGGGATGAGCCCTTATGAACTTGTATATGGCATGGAAGCCAAGTTCCCTTCATCTCTGGGCATACCTACTATTAAATTGTTGCAAGAAATTCAGGCTGAACCGAATGACATGCAGAGAAGAGTTAATCAAACCATTCACCTTCAGCAAACCAGAGAGCAAGTCTTCAACAGAGCTCAAATACTGCAAGAAAAACTTAAGAAGATGTTTGATAAGAAGGCCAAAGCAGAGGATTTCTGGGTGGGCAACAAAGTTCTAAGATGGGATTCACGAAGAGAAGACAAGGGCAAACACGCAAAATTCGATTTTCTGTGGAAAGGTCCGTACATTATTAGCACTGTGCAAGGCAATAATACCTATTTTCTCAAATCTCCAGATGGCAGCATAGCTGAAGAAGGCCCAGTCAATGGCCGAATGCTAAAGCACTACAATGATCCTTTTGATTGAAAAGAGCAGGCGGTGTTTTATTTTGTACATAGAATATTCGTATATACTGGTGTTTTGATTTTTTGTAAAAATCCATGATGCTGAAGCACACAGAAGAAAGCAGGCAGTGCTTTACAGTTTAACAGTCAACAATAACAAGTCCAAAGTACAACCATAGCGGAAGAAACAAGGCAATCTGACCTGCTGTTCTTGGCTTCTCACAAGGAGAAACCATCCCCAAGTGGAGCCACTGTTAGCCTCCTGCTGCAGCAGGTTACTCATATTTCATGATTGACATCTTTACAGACCAAATATGTCATACTTTGCATGCTGCAATGCTCTATATTTGCTTAACAGTCTCCAAGCGAAGAAGGCTACTCAGAGTTCATCTAACTGCTATCCAAATTTTGAGAAGTTATTCTAGTGTTGTACAATTTTCAGTTAAAGGGAGGTCCAAACAGCTTAATCTTGGTCTCCCTAGGTTTCAATTTCTTGTTTTAGAATATAGAAGATGAAAATCTGTCCAAACAGCGTAATCTTGGCAGATTCTTAGATAGGTAGAGAATCAAAGGAGCCCAACAGCTTAATCTGGGCCCTCGGATGAAATAAGGGTAGTCTGTAGATAGGAAAGCATAAAAAAGAAAAATTGAAATGATGGGTTTGCAAGTCTAAGTGCGCCCAAACCAAAAGAAGAAAAAATGTTAGGTAAGTAGGCCGGGTAGGTAGTTTTGAGGTTGCAGAATCTTGATTGCTGATCAGTTCCAGATTTTCAGGTGTCACCTTTACTCAGGACACAATCACCAAGCGGTTCTATGTGAAAAGTTCAAAAACAGGCATAACTAACTTCCTTTCTCCATCTCCCCCAAATCATTAACTAATTTCCCCAAAAGAGGTCAAGATCTGCTTGATACCTCTTGAGTTCCATCATTTTCATGTCATTAGCTTGGGTGAAGATCTGCTTTACTCAAAGATATTCCATACTCTCTCTATAAGGTTCTATCCCCTCGTTGTAGCCTAAGTTCTCCCAAACTTGGCGCTTTCTTACCACCCCCATATTGACTACTGACATTATTATTTAACTCCCTATATTTTTCCCATCCCCCTACTAAAACTATGTAAATAATCCCCCTATGTAAATATCCCTCCCCCTGGTTGAAAAATAACCATAAGTACCTCCGGGAATTGCTCAGTTTGTCTGAAACTTGGCAAGAGCCCTCATGCTACCCCTTCAAACCATCTTCTAAATACAATGGACTCCTCCCAAAGTATAAAATCCCTTTTAGGTTATCGGACCCCTTCCGAGGCCTCAAGTGCCCTTCTGACGCACATTCTTACTCCTTCTGACCGCAATAGACCCCTTGCCGATTTCCTTAACACTCTACAGATCCTAGCAAGCCAGCTCGCATCGCCATATCGCAATATTCTCACCGTATAAGTTATGCCCCATCCGTTTTTACCCGACGCGATATCGCGATATCGGCGATCGGCAGTCGCAAGCGTCGCATGTCCAAATAAATACCTTCTCGTTCCCCGCCGATGCGATATTTCGATCGCATCGGAGAAGTTCATCGCATCGCCTTCAAGTATGAGCACCCCACCACGTCACATCTGTACTAGGGACCCACCGCTGACGTCAGCAGGCTGACGTCAGCAGCCAAAAACTGAAAATTCGCGCAGGAAGAAAAATCGCACTTTGGAGCTCCGGAACAAGAAACAGAGGCGGTTTTCGATTCGCTACGGGAAATAGGCCGTTTTGGGGAATCTTTAGGGAATCTTTTGATTCCTTGGCCCGTTTTGCGCCGAAAAAGCCCGAAATCACCCGATTTTGCCAAATTAATCTGGTTTAAAGACAGGAAAGGACCAGAGACAGAGGTTAAAGAGTATCAGATCAAATCAACAGGGAAAAAGCACGTCAAAGAGTATCAGCAAGCGGCGGAAGCCATCAATGTAGCGTCAAAGAGTATCAGCGAAAGATCTTACCAGCGGCCTAAAGCAGGAGAACATTTAATACCTTCCAGCAAAGTCAAAGAAAGAGGGCGAGGCCACTCAAAACTTTCAAATCATGGTTATTGCACATTTAACTCGCACCAGATCAGAACTACAGATCTCGAAGCACAGTCATTTCAACAGTACCGCATCGAGCCTCTAAGGGTCACATTGCACTCCTTTAGATTCAGTTGCCTCTAGCGCAGCCCAAAGGATTTACCTGCATTTAATTCCAGTGACACTTAGGTTTTAGAAAAGCTTTTCCAACAGACCTATTTAGGTCAATTGTAATAAATGACTTTCTGATATTTTGCTTATATATACCACCCTGAAAGATGGAGTAGGGGTTGGTTGGTGAGTCGATAAAGTTGCTTAATCTTTGAGATCTCGACATTTTCTTCAAGCAGAGACCCGCACTATAACTGTCATACTTTCTATAATCAAAGACTGCTGAAAGCATGGATTTCGAAATTGTTTGATGTGTCTAATTGGCCGAGGAGTGATTACAGAATTCTTGTGCTTCTACATGATTCAATAAGTGTCTCTCAACTCTGTTAATTTTCATGTTTTGTTTTACCACCGTTCCGCCATCTAAATTGCAAAAAAGAAGAATAGCTTAGGATTTGTTTAACTACACCTTAAGCTCAATTTCTGCATTTTTTCATGTTTTCATCAGAAATAGTTATGAACATGTATACTTCAATGATCTTGTTTACGCTGTTTCTTTCACATATGAATGAGAGTTTAGGAATTCTTAGCTGCTCCTAGATAACCATTCATTCACTTCTCCTCTTTTCAGTTTGATGAAAGATTCTCCTTTGCCTTTCATCTCTGATCGTCATTCCATCCTTTCAGTTAATTGATAATTGTATCATGTGTGGCTATCCCGCTCCTTAATCCTCTTATGACCAAGAAAACGCAACAGCAAGCCTTAATCCATGACTCCATGCCCAATGGTTTGAAACTTATCACATCTTACCTTGCCTCTTTGCTTGAGATTTCTCCCTTCCACCCAAACACAAACAAAAACCTCTGAGCTAAAAGCTAGCCTAAAATCATCAACAAAGTTGAATCATTAAGAGTGAGCCCTCTCTGATTGCAGGTGGGCTAGAACCTGCAATCCAAAGATTGGTTTGTGGTTACCTCGGCCGTATCCCTAAACAGGAGCCTAGGGACAACCTGAGTGATAACACTATCTGTCAAATTTCTAACTTTCGTAAGTTTTCTAGTCTTTTCCACGGGCCACAAGAACCAACCGCGAAAAAGAGGACAATTTTTTCTGAGACTTGGTGACTAGGAATCAAGGAGAAGAAATCACACTTTTTTACCCCAAAAGTGAGATCTGGAGGTCCAGAGTGCACCTTTTGGCCCAAAAAGTGTGATCTCCAAGGAATCAGGTCAGTGCTTGCGATTGTTAGGGTTTTTTGGATTTTTTCAGATCTATTTCTGGTTTATGTCAAGAGTTGTCTTTTGGGTTGGTTTACCACTATCCTATCCCTCTTAGGCTTTGATCTACTCAAATTTTCTCGTCGAAGTGGAATTTGGCCCCTTAGGGCTTCTAGAACGCTTCCCCCTTTATGGGAAGAGTTTAGCTGAGTAAGAAGTTTGAGTTTCTAAAGCGCTTTCAGCCATATTTCCCATATTTGTACCTTTTTTCAGATCTTCAAAGATAGGTTGTTTCCATCCAAAGTTTCATTTTAAACCTCGTTTGGTCATTCACCTTAGGTACCACTATTTGCCCTAGGTTTCACACCCATCTCCCTATATTTTTGCAATGATCCCCCCCCTGGTTTTTTTTTTGTTGATGTACCACTTTCCAATAGCAGTGTCATTTGATCCTAGTCACATCGACGCTTATATATCTTGGCCCTTTTAGTGTGTTTTTAGTTGATTTCACCACCAACCAGCACAATGTTTTCAAACTCAGTTTGGGTGGGGTTCAGTTAATCGATTTGTTGTTCATTTTTTGTTTTTAATTTCAGTTTATTTCAGCAATCTTTTTTCTTTTTTCAAACATGATCTAGGCTTAATTAATAAACACACTTGCACACGCAGGCACACCTTAAGCAAAGGGTGCTTAGTTGACACTGCCAAGCCAACACTTAACTTAATTAATTTATCTCCCCACACATAGAAAAAAACATATGGTTGATCTCCCTTCACAATTTATGTGTCACTTGTGTCTTACTACCATTGTGCCACCGAGGTATTTGTCATTGAGACTCTTAGGCCTTCACCCCTAGTTTCTGCTTGGGAATATTACTCCTCCCCACGGGGTCTGAGTTCATAGTCCCCCAAATATTCTTCTGGTTCATCTGATTCCGAGCCTCCTTCACCACATACCATCACCATGTCTAGACCCACTGATGGTGCAGGAACCTAAACTAGTGTTGGCTCTGGTTCTACCCCGGTAGTCACATCTAGCAAAACCGTCTCAGGAACCGTTCTAGCAGCTCCCATTCTACCTTTCATGGCTGGGTTAAGTCTCTCGAATTTTAGCCAGTTGATAAATGACCCTATACATCACAATCCTAGTTGGCCAGCTATGCCGACTAAGCTCCCCTCTGACATCTGAAAGTTTAAGGGTGATTCTAGAGAGGACCCAACCAATCATGTCCACTCCTTCCATATGTGGTTTTCATCTAATTCCATCACTGATGACTCCATTCATCTTCGGTTGTTCTAATGCACGATCATTGGAGATGCTTCAAAATGGTATGTGGACCAGTCCATCGCCTTTCATTCCATTTTTGCGACACTTCCTAAATAATTCCTCTCATATTTTCAGTTACCTATCTGATACGACACTGGTATGGAACTCTTGACTGAATTTTGTCAGTGCTTTGCCACTCGTCTTTCTGATCATGTTCAGGAATGGTGTAGAAGGAGGAGCACATGTCGTTCCCTACCATTCGAAGGCCGTGTTTGCCTCGATTGGTTTATCAAGAGCCTTTGAGCCTTTCATCGCCCATTGCCAAAGATGTTGCATCTCATTTTCCTCAGACAGAGGAAGAAGCTCTACAAATCACTCTGAGATATGACTTGATTTATGCGCAATCTGGTTATGTCTATACCGTCATTCTAGAACTCCCCTGTCTTGGTGGTGCCAATTCACTGGGGGCATCTCACACCTCTGACGGTATCATTGGAACCATTTCACATCCTTTTCCATATACTTAGCAAAGTTATGACTATCTAGGGGGCACTGGTTCCTCCAACACTTATGCCCCTCCTGCTAGCAACATGTTTTCAAGGCCATCCAATGCTCAACCTGTCTACGAAACCGTTGCCCCTCCACCATCTTATCCCTGTGTGCAATCGAGTGCTCCATCCCTCAAGAATTAGAGTCACAGCCTCCCATGCATCCTCAGCCACCGCCCCCTTAGGGTCAATTGTTTGCACAACAAAGTGCAACCAATCCCCATAGTTCAAAGAAAAAGAATAAGGGGGAGGGTAGCAAAGGTAACCCGGGTAATGAAGGTAATCAACCTAGTGAACCCCTGGGGAACTAGCCTAACACCAACAACCTGTAAGAGGGAAGTCAGCGCAAGCAGAACATGTTATCGGTATGAACAATCCTTATGCATGTTGTGGTATACATATCCATTATACACATGAGTGTCCTCTCTTACCCCATATGCGCCAAATGTGGGAAGCTCAAGCAACTTCTAGAAGTGAACCACCCATCTAGTAATCGCCTCAGAATCTTGCACCATCTCAACTGATAGAGCTTACAAATCCTTTCCCCTAGCAAGGATTTTTTGTGGCTCAACCTCAGCTAGGTCAAGAAGCCCATACCCCCCAACCTTCTGGTCTTGGTGACTACTAGATCCTCATGATGAATTCTGATGAGATCAATCCCTCTGATATCAAATTGCAAAATCGGTCGCATCAATATGACAAGCCATTAACTTCGTCTACCACTGAGTCCAAACCCAAAGCATCTACTAAGCCTCTTACGACACTAAACAGTTTGCTATAGAGCCCTCAACCTAAAGATGAGTCAATCCCTAAGATACCCAAGGGACCATTACACCGTAACGCGACTTCTAACCAAGATATCCATACATACAATATAGTAGATGACTTGGAGCAATCACCTATTGCCATGTCGATGTTAGAGGTACTCTAGTCGTTCCCATTTCAAAATAAAGCTCTACTAACTGCTTTGGGTGCAGTAGATCCTTTAGACGATCATTTCATTGTCTTTCCTATTGATACATCAGAACATCCCCCATTACCTTCATCCGTTGCTTTCAAGATACCTGTTAAAGTCGGTCTGGTCGAGTCCTCCGTCAGGGATCAAAACTCTTTATGCATTTCATGATTAGGTGTCCCACTCCACTCTTCCAATTTTCATTTCGCTAGGGACATGCCATGATCTGACGGAAAAAGTCTTGCTAGTCATTTTCCCTCATGTTTGGCCCCTGCTGGTTCAAGTCTTGGTCCATAATCACTGAAATTCATGATAGTCAAGGTCTGGTCATATTACAGGACAAAGTCATTTTTTATGATTGTGTCTAGGAAACCCTCAAATTGGTTTGTGAAAAAACATGTCTAGAACAAGCCATGTAGGCCAGGGAAAGACCTTATATAGCTATGGTCCAGAAAGCTTCATCATCAGCTGAAGAGACATCGACTCTTCTTCAAAACTCTGTTTTGAAGAAGAGTCAAACAAGGTCATTTATGACAAAATTTTCCAAAAATGCACAAGTTGATTTTTTAGATGCAGTCATGGTTTCTATGGCCAAATTCCCAGTTACACAGTCCCCACAAAGAAATGCCGAAAATCCTATCATGAGAGCCAAAATTTTAGAGAAAAATGAAAATCAGGGTGTTTTAAAATCAATGAAAAAAGTGCAAAACACAAACATTTGAAAGTGGGTTTTCAAGGAAGAAAAAATCAAGCCCATCTCCTCCAAGGCTATAAATACATGTTTTGCCCAAATCAAAGCCATTGTGCTCTTTCAAGACTTGGAGAAAGCATTTCAAAGGTGAGAAAGCGAAATCGTGAGCGTTTGAGGGAGTGAGAGTTGGATTTCGAGACCACAACGCATACACCAAGGAGCGCAGTGCACACAGAGAGCGTGGCGCACACGTAGCCAGACCGCAGAGGGAAAGCTACAAAGGCATGACACACACCCAGCGTGCAGTGCACTGGGCTTGGCACACGACGCACACAGCCTGGGGCATAAAAAATTGCCAAACCGCTTCAAGTCTTGGTGAAGACTAGCAAAACAAGAGGTAGGCCCTGTGGACACCTCTTCTCCATCAATTTTTTCATTGATATGGTGTTTATGAGATGTTTAAATGTCACCCAAAAGCATAAGGCCAAACATATTAAAAAAAAAAAAAATCCACCAAGAAAACGATGGTTGGGGTTGCAAAAATGTGATGATAGCACCAAGGTTTCACTCCACTCCCCTTTTCCCCTCACTCATCATCTTTCTCATCTCCCCTTGACCATTTTTCCTAACATCCCCACCCTAAAACCACTAAATAACCCTTTCCCCTATCCCTGCAAGCAATTCATGGTGAAATTCTGAGCGCGCGGCGCACACACAAGGAGGCGCGGCGCACGGGGAGCCGGTTCACAATGTACAAATGCCACTGGCATGGCGCACTGGGCAGTGCGCGCGACGCACAGAGATATAAAGCCCAGAAAACCACCAATTTTCCTAAAATTTTGTGAAGGCCTATCAAATTTGAGAGGTAGACCAACTACCTTCACTCTTGGCATTAAACTTGAGAAGAATACCACGATTTTGATGAGTATAAATCTAATCCCAAAGTTTTTTTTTAGTAAACAAAAGAAGACACAAAGAAATCAGGATGCCAAGGTTTTTGCTACAATAACGATGTTGTCAAAGTATTCTCCTACCCTACCCCTATCACCATTTTCCCTGCATCATTTTCCCCTTATCATCACCCTAACACCACTGTATCATATTCCTTTTTTCCCCCTCGTCCTATGACTAAAAAAAAAACCCAAACCCTACCAAAATAAATTCAAACCCTACCCCATCAATACCATACCCAAAAAACGCTCCCAAATCCCTGATAAGTTTCTCCTTTAAACCCCTATTCCCCTTTCATCATTCCCCTCCTAACACTCCCTGTTTTATTGTCCCCTCGGTGACAGATTCTCAGAGCATCTATCAGTTTCATTAGATTCAGAGGGCAGCATAAAACTCAGGGTACAAGCAGCAGTAATGGCATCAGAAAATTCATCACGATATGAGGAGGGGACCCACAGTGGCACATCTTCAGGAGAGAGGGCCCACAGGAGACATCACCGGAGTGGCAGACATCTTAGAGATGAGCCAAACAACCTCACGGAGCTGTAGGCATGCCCGCTCGCCATGTCTTGTTTCCAGCACTTGGCATGTTATGAATTTTGTCAAAGGGTGGCAAATGTCAGAGTCCATCATGAGTTGGCCCGCCTTTTTGCACTTCATCTACAGGGAGGTCAATCCGTCCTAGCTGGGGTCACTTTCACCTTGACACCAGAAACCATATGAGTGGCAACAGGAATACCGAAAACTGGAGATCAGTGGCATAAGAAAAAGAAGGTGGAGAGGCATCATTATGAGCCTTACATCAAGAACAGTTGCTTGAGCCAGCTCACCAAAGTTTTTCCATTCAGATTTTTGAGAGATGAGTATGCCCCACTCATGAGATTGATCATGAAGTATTCAAGTTGCGAGGGGAGGTTTTCACGCCTTTATGCATATCACATCAGGTTGCTCATGCACTTCACCTGGGTGCGGATGATGAACCTTTTTTCATTTGTAACAACATTGAGAAGATGAAAAACTTCATGCGGTACAAGACCCCTCGACAGCAGCTAAACAGTGTCTATCATTTTTCTCTCATCCGGATTTTGGTGGACCATCAGTTAGGATTGCAGGGTATTGCTTGGGAGGACTTTATCTCCCGTGATTTCTTCAGCGCTCCACTGGTGGTACCAGAGGCAAAGCATGAGGTGGGGGGTCCTTCACATTAGTTTGAGCACCATGAGACTGCCACCATGCCAGTATACATCACAGACCAGAAGGGCAGTCGACTGTTATTTACGGCAGCAAAGTGAGTGTTATCTCCACCCGGGGTGGAAGGGGCCTCGCTTCCGACATCAGCACCACAGGAGCAGGGTAAGGGCAAGGAGCCAGTGCAAGAGGAGGGACCATCAGGTGCACACGAGATCAGTGTCATCCTCATTCTGGATGAAGAGACAGAGGCAGAGAATTCCAAACTTTGGATGATCATTCGGGAGTAGGACACAGAAATCAAAGACTTGATACTCAATTTCGAGAGGGCTAGATGGGTCATCAAGTATCTAGAGAAAAGAAACAAACAGCTTGAGGACAACCAGATGATCATGGAGCTGCAAAGCATTCGTGAAAATCGACAAGCTGTCCAGCAGAGAGGGATCGAGCTCACTACCTTGGAGCAAGAGATCAACAACGACCGTGAGTCTTGGTTGGAGTGAGTCAATCTACACTTGGAGCAGCGGTTCGATAAAGCTAACAGGGAAAAATACATGCTGAGGTGCATGACTCATCACTACCAGGCTCGAAACATGAGCTCCAAAGCAAGAATTGGGAGCCTAAAGGCAAAATTGAGCAAAGCGACAAAGGAGGCAAAGGAGCAAGATCAACTTCGAATCTTGGCTAAGGCTTCCTTGGCACAGCATAGCACCTCATAGGGAACCTCCAGCCCACATTTCAAAAAATTTGGGCAAATGTTGGTCACAGACAAATTTTTGGGCAAAAAACAGGGATTTTCTCCCTGTGCGCCACGCCATTGGCGCGACGCTAAAATTCTAGAGCTCCAAATGAGGAATGGTTTACTTTTTATGGATTCAGCATGGAAAATCACGACTATTGGTGTCCGGACAAGAAATTTTGGCAAGGTATGAGTCTCCAAAAGGTCAAAAAACACCAAAAAATGGCCTCTCTGCCACTTTTTTGACACACATGAAGCAGTCTTGGGAGAATGAAGATTTGGAGGGGAAAATGAGCACCAAATTGAAAAATTCCAGTGGGGTTAGAAAGTAGACAGGACAGGCTTTCGAACAAACCCACTTGAGCACATTTTGGACACCTTCAAGTTCCCCAAAACAGGCCCCAAAGTAGCGCGATGCACAGAGAAAATGGCGCGGCGCACAGAGGAAAATTGCCAATTTTCTTCCGTTTCGCGAAATTTCGGTTCGCGACTTCTCCAAGTGGGCCCGGTCATCTACACTTCGGTTTTTTGGCACCAAAGGTGGAATTTAAAGAGTTTTTTCTCCATATTGGCTTCTATCCAAGTGGTGAAGGAAGGCAAACAGTCACCCCAAAGCCAAATGTCATATTTGTAGCGCTGCACCTGTAGCTGATGGTTGGCTCTCCATCTCCATTTCGAAATGATTTGAGTAACTTCCCAACCCCTGGGTGTTCTATCTCTTCCTCACACATTCTATATATTGTATGCAAGTTATTTGCAAAGGGTTGGTTGGCTTGTAACTTCTGGGAGACTGTGGGAAAGAAACTTTGTTTCTGCACTGTATATTTTTACAGAGAATTAATGAAAGGCATCGACTCTATTTCATGAGATTCCTGTGGTTGTGAGTGTAGCAAGTGTGTCTCTTATGTTTCATATGTATCTTGTTATGTTTCATAGTTCATTTCGCATTCATTTCTAGTGAAGTTTTTCGAGTGAGATCAGGTAGAATTCAATTCTATTCCTCTACCTCTGGGAAAATTTCATGTGCAATGTTTCATTCTTCTGTTGAAAAGGATTCATGTTGTCCATGCCCTTTTCACGTTCTTAATCAATCTCTCCATTCCTTTGTTATGTTCCATAGTTTCCTTCCGTATTCGTTTCTGGTAAAATTTTTCGAGTGAGATTAGGTAGAATTCAATTTTATTTCTCTACCTGTGGGAAAATTTCATATACAGTGTTCATTCTTCTGTTGAAAAGGATTCATGTCGCCCATGCCCTTTTCACCTTCTTAATCAATCTTTACATTCCACCATATTTTAAAACTAAATTGCTATTCTTTCATCCTACCTTGCCTCACGAAATAATCTATGCCTTCATGTTTTAAGTTCTCTATTCATTGAGGTCCAGTGGTCCCATAACATCCCAGAAACACAGTCATTCACAAAACCACTCATTATTTTCATTTCCACTTACTAACCTAAGATAAATAGTTCGTTTGAAAGTCATCTCAATCCTTTTTGTTCATCTATTCACTGTGTGTGACCCGAAGAGAGCCCTCTCCTGTTCTGGTAGGGCTAGCTACCAGACTGAGCGTGGTTTGTGGTTACCCTAAATTTTTCATTCCTTCAGCTTGAGGCGGATTCAGGTGCTAACATAGTGGCGACCATACTGGGGACGAAATAAAATCCCCTTGGTTTTTAATAATTCTAAGCTTCTGGATGATAAGTTTAGGATTTGATAGGCTGATGTAAAATAGGTTATATCCTTTGATTTTTTCAATAGCACGGTGGCTTCGAGACGATATACCAGAGCCAATCCAGACCGGAATCCTCCTCATATCTACGAAAACCCCAATTTGATCCCCAGACTCCTTTTTCAAGAAAACACCATAACTCTCGTGTTCAAATCCCATTCATGTCCCGTCATTTTTGAGTATCTTGAAGAGCTTGACTTTGACGAACGGTTTGAGATATCATTATTTGAGTCTAAATCCGAAAGGGCTATTGATTATACTCTCCCCAATCTGCAATTTCTTGTAGACCTCGAAACAGAAAGAGCTAATAGATTAATTGATAATTACATTGCAACACAACCCCAAAATCCAATTGCAAGCCCCTTGCAAACTGTGCACACTCCCCCAACACCTCCAAGGCCAAATCCACCAAGAATGATGGCTACCTGTTTTGCACCCCTTGTTCTACCCCAAATTCTAGATGATATGCCCGTTGATTACCATAGCAAAATCCCATTATTTGATGGCACTCCTAACGGCATTACTGCCCAGCAACACATGGAGAGAATGACAGAATTCCATGAACTTTATGAGATCAATGCGGAGAACATGGCCATGAGGCTCTTTGTACAAACATTTGTAGGTGATGTGAAGAAATGGTTCAGAAGTTTGACTGCTGCAAGTATCACTACCTTGGCTGAACTACAAAGACAATTTTTGAACCGGTGGGAAGTGAAAAACAATCCTCTACAAATTCTGTCCGAAGATGAGCAAATCAAGAGAAACACTGGTGAATCAGTCCAAGATTATTGCATCAGATTCAATACAGTGTATAATGAAATTCCAGATGATCTAAGGCCACCCATGGGACTAGCCATGTTGAAATTCCTGGATGGTTTTGATGTTGATATGGCTTATCAATTAAGAGAAAGAGAACTGGCCACAATGGAAGACATGCAGAAAATTGCGATCAGCGTTGAGGAAAATCTGCTGTCAAAAAGAGCTAGAGTGAAAGTAGAGAAGAAAACCACTGTGAAAGAAGAATCTTCTGCAATGGATCAACTTCTCAAAAAGGTAGAGCAGATGCTTGAAAGGGTAAAACTTGACAAGCCAGAGTCACAAGTTAGGAATCCTAACTTTCGTGGTTAGCAACAGCCACAATATAGGATAAGATAGAGGGATCAGCGAACTCAAGAGCAGACTGCACAACAACTGGTACAAACACCTTTGCAGCAGAATTTTGTACATGGACTAAAGTCAGATGAAGACGGGAATGTAATAGGTGAAAAAAACCATCTCTTTACTCCAGATGAGTTTCCTACTTACATTACCGAAGAAGAAGAATGTGCAGTGAATTCAGCTGCACACCAAGACCCTAATTTTATTCTAGCTAGCGACACTGTGTTGGAAAAAGAATCAGAGGAATATCAAAGGGGGTTCATGAATGCTCTTTCTGCACAAAAACAATGATATTCACTTAGAAACAGAGATGTGCTAGTCAAACCAATTCAGAAAAAGAGGGATGGTGAAACAACAAAAAATGATTCATCAGCTACACAAAGAAAAGGAAAGGAGGCGGTTGGTCCGGAGAGCAGCAAATCAAAATCAGCAGAACAATCACAACAACCAGCCACCTCAAAGGAAAAGGAAAAGAAAGAGATCCTAGTCAAAGAGGTAGAAAAAACTCCCACTTTTAGCCTAGAGAACAAGATTTCTAAGTTAAAGGTATCCATCCCCTTGACTGAAATAATGAAGAACAGCAGTTATAAAGGATAGATTTCTAAAATGTTGAATTTGGACCCAATGTCCGACATGGTAAATGTAGAAGATGATCAACCTGAAATGATTTTTGGGCCAGCATCAAATGGCGAGTCTTGTGACAATGAGGAGCCACCTTTCTACATCAGTTTGAGGTTGCACAATTTCCTTTTACATAATGCCATGTTCGATTCCAAAGCTTCTCACAATCTCATGCCCAAGGCTATCATGGATAAGCTTGGTCTGGATATCACTCGGCAATATCATGATCTCTATTCATTCGATTCCAACAGAGTAAGATGTATAGGTCTCATCAAAGACTTTGTTGTGTGCTTGGATCAGCTTCCTATGAAAAATGTCCTGATGGATGTGGTGGTAGCAGATATTCCTCCAAGGTTTGGTATGCTTCTTTCCAGGTCTTGGGTAGCAAAATTGAAAGGGACACTACAACTGGATTTCTCCTATGCAACAATCCTAGTGTTTGGACAAATGAGGAAGTTATATCGGGAACAAAAGATGAAATATATGATCACAAGCAAGGAGAAACCGATAAATCATCCTATTAACTATGTACATACAGATTTAGAGTCTTTTGTTTTGTTTTTAGATAGTTTAAATGAGATAGATAGTCAGATGGTAGAAGCAGAAAAAATTCCGGAAATAACATAAAAGTTCAGAGAAATCTTGAAAAAAGAAGGACAAGAAAAGCAACAAAAGATTGGGCAATCGGCTAAAAATGATGGACAACAGGCAGACAAGGCAAGGCAAACAGATTTTCAGCACTTACAAGAAGAGGAAGAAGGCTTGTGGACCATGGATTTCGATGGAGCAGTAGGGAATGATGGCGCCGGTATTGGTATTTGGGTACACAGTCCTTTCTCCACCCCAAACAAAGTGCCTAGCAGTGTGAGAGTTTTCTCTTACAAGTTGGCCTTTGAATGTTCAAATAATGAAGCTGAATATGAAGCTCTGATTGTTGGCCTGAAGATTCTTAGAAAGCTAAATGAAAAAATGATTTCGGTATATGGCGACTCCGAGTTGGTAACAAAACAGGTCAGAGGTGAGTATCAAGCAAAACATCCTAGGATTTGGGCCTATCTTAATGCAGTTTTAGACATCTTGAAGTTATTTTTAGAATACACCTTGACATGTGTGCCTTGTATATAAAATAGTATTGATGATGCTCTTGCCAAGGCAGCGAGCAGCTTGAAGATCCCCATGAAATCCAACAATAAATTTGAAATCCATGTCAAGCACCGTCCAACCATTCCAGACAATCAGCGACATTGGAAAGTGTTTCAAGATGATGAGGAGATTAAATATTTTCTGCTCAACAAAGGCAAGTTCAAAGAAACCTCAATCGATGTGGAAAAAGATGAGGACAAAGGGAATGGTACATATGAAGTGTAGATCAATCAAATGGACGTATTGCAACTGAAGAATAACATCATTCCTAAAGGCTTGATGCCTCCAGAAGAATTTTTTGATCAGGATGATGTAGCCCGCAAGCCAACATTGCAGCCGACAAAGAAGGGTGTAGAAGAGGTCAACATCGGTACAACTGCCAATCCAAAGTAAAAATTTCCAAAGCATTACCGCCAAAGATCAAAGACAAATATATCAGTTTGATGGCTTCACTTGTAGAGGTATTTGCTTGGGATTATTCTGATTTAAAGACCTATGATACAAATATCATTCAGCACACAATACCTATCAAGCCCAACCAAAAACCATTTAGACAAAAGCTGAGGAGGATAAATCCAAAGTTGCTGCCATCCATCAAAAAAGAGGTAAATAGGTTGTACAAATCAAGTATCATTGTGCCCATCAGATTTTCAAATTGGATATCTAACTTAGTGCCTATATGTAAGAAGACCGGTGAGATCTGCCTATGCATTGATTTTAGAAATCTAAATAAAGTCTAATTGAAGGACAACTATCCACTACCCAAGATGGACCATATACTTCAGTGAGTAGTGGGCGCATCTCGTATGTCGCTGCTTGATGGTTATTCTAGATATAACCAAATTTCCGTCCATGAAGATGATAGAGATAAGACAGCATTCACCACTCCATGGGGAACCTTTCACTATGCCAAAATGCCATTCGGTTTAAAGAATGCAGGTGCCACATTTCAGCGAGAAATGGAATTGGTGTTTGCGAATGAGAAGGAGGTGTTTTTGGTGGTGTACTTGGATGACTTGACGATGTTTTCAAAGTCTGATGAAGAACACATGCATCACCTAAAAATTGTCTTTCAAAAATGAAGGAAATATGGTCTATCGCTGAATCCTAAGAAGAGATTGTTCACCATGGAGGAAGGAAAATTACTTGGGCACATCATTTCAAAAGAGGGCATTCGTATAGACCCAGCACGTGTGCAAGCAATTCAACAAATCGATCTACCCAGGAACAAAAAGGAAATACAATCATTCAATGGTAAGATGAATTTTCTGCGCGTTTTGTGCCTAATATTGCAGAACACTTGAAAGAAACGACCAACATGCTTAAGAAGGACAGCCAGGTGAAATGGATGGATGAGGCTATAAAATCTTTCAATTCAGTCAAATTGGCTCTTTCCTCAGCACCAGTTCTAGTAAGCTCGGACTATACTCAGGATTTCATAGTGTTTTCATTTGCTTCGGAGCATACGATGGCAGTAGTATTATTGTAGAAGAGAGAGGGTCATGAAAGACCCATTGCATTTTTCAGCAGGGCTATAAGGGATGCATCTTTAAAGTACAACATCATTGAGAAGCAAGCCCTGGCATTGGTGAAGGCATTGAAGGATTTCCAGGTATATATCCTACATTCTCACATTCTAGCCTATGTTTCTAATACTGCTGTAAAAGACGTTCCAGTGCAGACCGATCCGGAAGGGAGAAGAGGCAAATGGATTGCAGCCTTGCTAGAATACGATGTGGAGATAAAGCCCACAAAGCTGGCCAAAGGACAGGGGTTGGTGAAGCTAATGGCTAAATCAAATTTGCATGCTTTGGACATAAATATGATTGCTTCTTTATCTGATGAAAATGATGAAGAAACGCCAATTCAGATATATGAAATGTTCACTCATTCTCCATGGTATTCTGATATCATATATGTACTCAAAAATTTGTCACCTCCGCCTGGCATGACTAGGAACAAAGTGAGAACACTTAAGTTGAAAGCTGCCAAGTTCTGCGTTCTTAATTCAACACTGTATTGGAAAGACCTCGGTGGAGTTTTGTTAAATTGTTTAGTGGAAGAGGAAGCAAAGCAAGTCATGGAGGACTGCCATCAAGGAGATAGTGGAGGTCACCTCTTTTGGAAGTCAATGACGAACAAAATTCTAAGAGCAGGGTACTATTGGCCGAATTTATTTGCTAATGTATATAAGATGGTCAAGCACTGTCACAAGTGCCAAGTTTTCAAAGGAAAGCGAAAGTTACAGCCCCTGCCACTCAAGCCCATAGAGGTGAGCACCCCTTTTCAGCAATGGGGGTTGGATTTCATCGGAAAAATACACCCCGCTTCATCCGAACAACATAAATGGATCCTCACAGCCACAAATTACTTCACAAAATGGATTGAGGCGATCCCCACTAGACAGGCCACAGATGCGGTGATCATTTCATTCCTCGAAAATAACATCTTGTCCCGCTTTGGTTGTCTGAACAAGCTGATCACCGATAACGCAGCAACATTCAAGTCAAAGCAGATGGTAGAATTTTGTCATAAATATCACATTGTCTTGGGTCATTCAACTGCCTACCATCCACAAGGCAATGGATTAGCAGAGTCCTCCAACAAATCATTGGTCAACATAATCAAGAAGCTGCTGGAAATGAACAAGAAGAACTGGCATAAAAGGCTGGTAAATGCGCTTTGGGCAGATCGGGTAAGCCAGAAGAAGTCCATAGGTACATCACCATTTGAGCTGGTTTATGAAGTTGATACGATATTTCCTTCCTCTCACTGCCCCGATTGTCAGACTTCTTCAGGAGGCCGACAACGAAGAAGATCCCATGCAAAGGAGGCTGAATCAAATGGTCCACTTGCAGCAGACCAGAGAAGAAGTCTTCAAGAACACATCCAAATTGCAGGAGAGAATCAAGAAAATTTATGATAGAAAGGTAAAGATGGATAGATTTCAGGTAGATGATGTAGTGCTGAAATGGGTGCAAGAAACGAATAGAAAGGCAAGCACGGAAAGTTCAAAATTCTGTGGAAAGGTCCTTTCAAGATCGCAGCATATAGGGGTCAGAATGCCTTTCTTCTAAAGGAAATGAACGGAGAAGATTGTCCTGGAGGGCCGATCAATGGTCGACTGCTCAAGCGGTATCACTGTTGATCTACGAACACTGCTTCCACTGTCATTGTAAATACCATTTTTATTTCAATTTGGTTTCAGTCTATAAAGTCAATTTTTGAGTTATTTTAATGTCACGTTTGAGTCAGTCTTTTGGTCTTTCAGTTTTATAAATAATTCAGAGTCCTGTATCGTTTATCAAGATTATGACTCCATAGCCCAATGGACAAAAGGCTCTGTCTAGCTCCTCCAGAGATCTGCTGTTCTTGGCACCTCCAAGGAGCTACCATCCCCCATTGGAGCCAATGTTAGAGTCGGTCTGGTCGAGTCCTTCGTTAGGGATCAAAACTCTTTATGCATTTCATGATTAGGTGTCCTGCTCCACTCTTCTAGTTTGCATTTCGCTAGGGACATGCCATGATTTGACGGAGAAATTCTTGCTAGTCATTTTCCCTCATGTTTGGCCCTTGCTGGTTCAGGTCTTGGTCCATAATCACTGAAATTCATGATAGTCAAGGTCTGGTCATATTACAGGACAAAGTCATTTTTTATGATTGTGTCTAGGAAACCCTCAAATTGGTCTATGAAAAAACATGTCTAGAACAAGCCATGCAGGCTAGGGGAAGGCCTTATACAACTATGGTCCAGAAAGCTTCATCATCAGCTGAAGAGACATCGACTCTTCTTCAAAACTCTATTTTGAAGAAAAGTCAAACAAGGTCATTTATGACAAAATTTTCCAAAAATGCACGAGTTGATTTTTTAGATGCAGTCATGGTTTCTATGGCCAAATGCCCAGTCACACAGTCCCCGCAAAGAAATGCCGAAAATCCTATCATGAGAGCCAAATTTTAGAGAAAAATGAAAATCAAGGTGTTTTAAAGTCAATGAAAAAAGTGCAAAACACAAACATTTGAAAGTGGGTTTTCAAGGAAGAAAAAATCAAACCCATCTCCTCCAAGGCTATAAATACATGTTTTGCCCAAATCAAAGCCATTGTGCTCTTGCAAGACTTGGAGAAAGCATTTCAAAGGTGAGAAAGCGAAATCATGAGCGTTTGAGGGAGTGAGAGTTGGATTTCGACACCGCGGCGCATACACCAAGGAGCGCGGCGCACACAGAGAGCACGGCGCACACGCAGCCAGCCCGAGTGGGAAAGATACAAAGGTGCGATGCACACCCAGCGCGCGACACACTGGGCTTGGCGTGCGTCGCACACAACCTGGGGCATAAAAAATTGCCAAACCGCTTCAAGTCTTGGTGAAGACTAGCAAAACAAGAGGTAGGCCCTGTGGACACCTCTTCTCCATCAATTTTGTCATTGATATGGTGTTTATGATATGTTTAAATGTCACCCAAAAGCATAAGGCCAAACATATCAAAAAATAAAATAAAAATCCGGAAGAAAACGATGGCTGGGGTTGAAAAAATGCGATGATAGCACCAAGGTTTCACTCCACTCCCCTTGTCCCCTCACTCATCATCTTTCTCATCTCCCCTTGACCATTTTTCCTAAAAACCCCACCCTAAAACCACTAAATAACCCTTTCCCCTATCCCTACAAGCAATTCATGGTGAAATTATGAGCGCGTGGCGCACACACAAGGAGGCGCAACGCACTCATTGTGCGCGGCGCACGGGGAGCCGGTTCACAACGTAAAAATGCCACTGGCGCAGCGCACTGGACAATGCGTTCGGCACACAAAGATATAAAGCCCAGAAAACCACCAATTTTCCTAAAATTTTGTGAAGGCCTATCAAATTTGAGAGGTAGACCAACTACCTTCACTCTTGGCATTAAAATTGAGAAGAATACCACGATTTTGATGAGTATAAATCTAATGCCAAAGTTTTTTTTAGTAAACAAAAGAAGACACAAAGAAATCAGGCTCCCAAGGTTTTTGCTACAGTAACGGTGTTGTCAAAGTATTCTCCTACCCTACCCCTATCACCATTTTCCCTGCATCATTTTCCCCTTATCATCACCCTAACACCACTGTAATCATATTCCTTTTTCCCCCCTCCTCCTATGACTAAAAAAAAAAAACCCAAACCCTACCAAAATAAATTCAAACCCTACCCCATCAATACCATACCCAAAAAACACTCCCAAATCCCTGATAAGTTTCTCCTTTAAACCCCTATTCCCCTTTCATCATTCCCCTCCTAAACACTCCCTGTTTTATTGTCCGCTTGGTGACAGATTCTCAGAGCATCTATCAGTT
This sequence comes from Pinus taeda, assembly GCA_000404065.3. Taxonomy (NCBI): domain Eukaryota; kingdom Viridiplantae; phylum Streptophyta; class Pinopsida; order Pinales; family Pinaceae; genus Pinus; species Pinus taeda. The sequence goes on from APFE030275220.1 coordinate 100,529, forward strand.
TCATTAGATTTAGAGGGCAGCATAAAACTCAGGGTACAAGCAGCAGTAATGGCATCAGAAAATTCATCAGGGTATGAGGAGGGGACCCACAGTGGCACATCTTCAGGAGAGAGGGCCCATAGGAGACATCACCGGAGTGGCAGACATCTTAGAGATGAACCAAACACCCTCACGAAGCTGCAGGCATGCCCGCTCGCCATGTCTTGTTTCCAGAACTTGGCATGTTATGAATTTTGTCAAAGGGTGGAAAATGTCAGAGTCCATCGTGAGTTGGCCCACCTTTTTGCACTTCATCTACAGGGAGGTCAATCCATCCTGGCTGGGGTCACTTTCACCTTGACACCAGAAACCATATGAGTGGCAACAGGAATACCGAACATTGGAGAGTAGTGGCATAAGAAAAAGAAGGTGGAGAGGCATCATTATGAGCCTTACATCAAGAACAGCTGCTTGAGCCAGCTCACCAGAGTTTTTCCATTCAGATTTTTGAGAGATGAGTATGCCCCACTCATGAGATTGATCATGAAGTATTTCAGTTGCGAGGGGAGGTTTTCATGCCTTTATGCATATCACATCAGGTTTCTCATGCACTTCACCCGGGTGCGGATGATGAACCTCCCATTTTTCATTTGCAACAACATTGAGAAGATGAAAAACTTCATGCAGCACAAGACCCCTCGACAGCAGCTAAACAGTGTCTATCATTTTGTTCTCATCCGGATTTTGGTGGACCATCAATTAGGATTGCAGGGTATTTCTTGGGAGGACTTCATCTCCCGTGATTTCTTCAAAGCTCCACTGGTGGTACCAGAGGCAGAGCATGAGGTGGGGGGTCCTTCACATCAGTTTGAGCGCCATGAGATTTCCACCATGCCAGTATACATCACTTACCAGAAGGGCAATAGATCATTGTTTGCGGCAGGAAAGCGAGTGTTATCTCCACCCGGGGTGGAAGGGGCCTCGCTTCCGACATCAGCACCACAGGAGCAGGGTAAGGGCAAGGAGCCAATGCAGGAGGAGGGGCCATCAGGTGCACAAGGGACCAGTGTCATCCTCATTCCGGATGAAGAGACAGAGGCAGAGAATGCCAAACTTAGGATGATCATTCGGGAGCAGGACACAGAAATCAAAGACTTGATACTCAATTTCGAGAGGGCCAGATGGGTCATCAAGTATCTAGAGCAGAGAAACAAATAGCTTGCGGACCAACAGACGATCATGGAGCTGCAAAGCATTCGTGAAAATCGACAAGCTGTCCAGCAGAGAGGGATCGAGCTCACTACCTTGGAGTAAGAGATCAACAACGACCATGAGTCTTGGTTGGAGCGGGTCAATCTACACTTGGAGCAGTGGTTGGATAAAGCTAACAGGGAGAAAGACATACTGAGGCGCATGACTCATCACTACCAGGCCCGAAATATGAGCTCCAAAGCAAGAATCAAGAGCCTAAAGGTAAAATTGAGCAAGGCGACAAAGGAGGCAAAGGAGGCAAAGGAGCAAGATCGGCTTTGAATCTTGGCTAAGGCTTCCTTGGCAGAGCAGGGACCTCATAGGGAACCCCCAGCCCACATTTCAAAAAAGTTGGGTAAATTTTGGTCACAAACAAATTTTTGGGCAAAAAACAGGGATTTTCTACCTGTGCGTCGCGCCACTGGCGCGACCCTAAAATTCTAGAGCTCCAAATGAGGAATGGTTTGTATTTTTGCATTCAGAATGGAAAATCACGACTACTAGTGTCCGGACAAGAAATTTTGGCAAGGTATGAATCTCCAAAAGGTCAAAAAACACCCAAAAATGGCTTCTTTGCCACTTTTTTGACACACAGGAAGCAGTCTTAGGAGAATGAAGATTTGGAGGGGAAAATTAGCACCAAATCCAAAAGTTCCAGTGGGGTTAGAAAGTAGACAGGATGGGCTTTCCAACAAACCCACTTGGGCACATTTTGGACACCTGAAAGTGCCCCAAAATAGGCCTCAAAGTATCACGACGCACAGAGAAAATGGCGCGACACACAAAGGAAAATTTTCCAATTTGCTTCCGTTTCGTGAAAATTCGGTTCGCGACTTCTCCAAGTGGGCCCGGTCATCTACACTTTGGTTTGTTAGTACCAAAGGCAGCACTTAAAGATTTTTTTCTCTAGATTGGCTTCTATCCAAGTGGCGAAGGAAGGCAAACGGTCACCCCAAAGCCAAATGTCATATTTGCAGCACTGCACCTGTAGCTGATGGTTGGCTCTCCATCTCCATTTCAAAATGATTTGAGTAACTTCCCAACCCCTGGGCGTTCTCCTCACACATTCTATATATTGTATGCAAGTTATTTGCAAAGGGTTGGTTGGCTTGTAACTTCAGGGAGACTGTGGGAAAGAAACTTTGTTTCTACACTGTATATTTCTACAGAGAATTAATGTAAGGTAGCGGCTCTGTTTCATGAGATTCATGTGGTTGTGAGTTTAGAAAGTGTGTCTCTTATGTTTCATATGTATCTTGTTATGTTTCATAGTTCATTTCACATTCATTTCTGGTGAATTTTTTTGAGTGAGATCAGGTAGAATTCAATTCTATTGCTCTACCTGTGGGAAAATTTCATGTGCAGTGTTTCATTCTTCTGTTGAAAAGGATTCATGTTGTCCATTCCCTTTTCACCTTCTTAATCAATCTCTCCATTCCTTTGTTATGTTCCATAGTTTCCTTCTGTATTCATTTCTAGTGAAATTTTTCGAGTGAGATTAGGTAGAATTCAATTTTATTGCTCTACCTGTGGGAAAATTTCATATACAGTGTTCATTCTTCTGTTGAAAAGGATTCATGTCGCCCATGCCCTTTTCACCTTCTTAATCAATCTTTCCATTCTGCCATATTTTAAAACTAAATTGCTATGCTTTCAGCCTACCTTGCCTCACAAAATAATCTGTGCCTTCATGTTTTAAGTTCTCTTTTCATTGAGGTCCAGTGGTCCCATAACATCCCAGAAACATAGTCATTCACAAAACCACTCATTATTTTCATTTCCACTTACTAGCCTAAGATAAATAGTTCGTTTGAAAGTCATATCAGTCCTTTTCATTCATCTATTCACTGAGTGTGACCCAAAGAGAGCCCTCTCCTATTTTGGTAGGGCTAGCTACCAGACTGAGCGTGGTTTGTGGTTACCCTAAATTTTGCCTTCCTTCAGCCTGAGGCGGATTTAGGTGCTAATAATACCAATCTGAGTCTGTAATGCCATCATCTCCCAATGCATTATTGACGAAGGTTCATTCATTTATGTGATTTCCGCTACCATTTGGAAACAACTTAAGTCACCTAAAGTGTCCCCATCCACCATCACTTTGTGTGCTTGGGACGGTCACTCCTCTCAGCCTCTTGGCATGTATCACAATTGTCCAGTGACTCTTGCAGGAAAGTCTGTCCATGTAGACATTAAGGTTATTGATTCCCCTCTAGATTACAACATTCTCTTGGGTCATAGTTACACTTATTCCGTGTCAGCCATCACATATGTAGCTTTTCTCAAGATGTGCTTGTTAGCTTGATGGGGCCTAACCTAGGTTCAGAAGTGATTTAGCCAAACAAATTTCAAAGCTATCGGCCCTTTCGACAATAGCTCGTGGTGCACATACTAAGGTCTCATCGAGGTAGTATGGGAGGGTGCTAGAACTAGGTTTCCGCACCCTAGCGATGTCTTGATGAGGTCTAGGAAGTTCACAAACCCAACCTGTGCGCTTGCACTGCTCCGCGCAATTGTCTGACCTTCACAACTTGTGCGACTACTTCTATGCGGCTTTGTAAAGAGCGCGAAGAGGTGTTATCTAGATCCTTTATCCTCACTATGCTATTATTATAGATCTTGACTTAATTGTGTGTACCCAATATTCTTATTAACCATTCAACATTCATAACAAATGCGTGCAATCATAAAACTGTAAAGAGATGCATAAATACAATAGAAGCACAAACACACAAATCTACGAGCAAACGCAAAATATTTCAGAATCAACTTATCTTTTATTAATCCTCTGTTCCAATACAATCCCAACTCCGCCCTACGCACTTAGCTGCAGGGGTCCACGCACACAGCTATGAACTCTACCAGGCCTTTGCGCACACAACTATAGAGCCTCTTCCTACTACTACAACCCAAGACTCAGACTTACAGACTCAAAGCTTAATTCCTCATTCAAAACCCATATTACTTCTCCACAACTCAAAACTACCTTTTACACTTAGAGCATCTCTCTATTTATACAATCCCATGGTTCATGGACCATGGGTAGGCCGACACATTCTATATTAAATTACATTATTTTAGGATGGACAACCTAGACTCTCGCACTCTGTGCCCGCATTTTGCAGGGTCTTTACATTACATTAACCAAAACTCGAGCTTTAAGCTCCAAAAAATTGCTATGGGGGGATCCGCTACCCAACAGGCCCCCAACACAATCATCATCACTCGTCCCAAGTCACTCGGCTGGTGCGGTGATTTTCACGTGGAGTCCATCCAACAACTTATGTGCTTCGCTTACGTCTGCAACACACTCTTCCGCTGTCTGTTGTACCAGTTGTGCGCGAATCTCTGATGCCTCATTGTTAGGTGCAATTCCTTGCCTGAGTGCATGCATGCCCTTCATCTGTGTCATCTTTCCCTCGATCTTGGTAGTGACCATGAATGCTTCCTCGAGCCAAGGCTAGATGCATGCTTTAAGAATTGTTCTTTCTGACGTGTGATGTCCACCAGTTCCTTTAGAGCCTGGGCCTCCCTCATCTTGGCCAGTCACTAAGTAAGGTCGACCATCTGCATAGTCCCCTGGACATTATCATAAGCCTGCGAAAACTCTTACGCTTCTGCATCTACACGCTCTAGCATTGGGTCTTCCTAGAGAGAAGTGAGCGTGAAGAGTGACTGATCTAACAAGCTCATGCAATCTTGTATGGCTCACTCTATTGCTTCCAACCCCGATTGAATGGCGTGGTGGCGCTACTCTCCAACTTTCGGGGGTGTAGAGGGTTATGCCTTCAGCCGCAATTCCGCGATCTGCAGGTTGAGGTCCAACTGGATCCTCATTTCTTCCTCCTTTGCCTCACAGAATCCACTGACCAATTTGTGGATCCACATTCCTACTAGTAAGTTTGTTGCAATCTCTAGCTCGGGGATGTGACAACACACTTCCTCAGTGATTTGCTCCAACTGTTGAGTCTTCGCTACCTCTTCATTGCGTTGGAGGCTTAGTTGCTTGATGTTGATTTGTTGTTCACTAAGCATTTGTACTATGCGTCCTTCTCTAGTGCGGAGCTCTATCATCGCTCCATCCTACAGCTGGTATAATATCTCAGGAAGGGCAGCCAAGTTTAGGCCAAGTCCCTTGATCCAAGCTACCGCGGCTCGATCCTCCGTGTTGTCCACTATCAAGGCTCCTTCTGAAAGCGCGACGATATTAACCATTTTGGCTTGCAGCAACTACTCTATCGCTGATGTACATGTAGCCCCGTAAACAGTTATCGTTCCTTGCTATGGCGGCCACACTTGAAGTTACTAGAGTTTTGCCCTGAGTGCCCCCAACACATTCTACTACTCCATCATTACTTCCTGGAGCGCCTCCCTAGTGACCTCGTGAACTATGTTGCCGATGTCATATAGGTCACCCTCGATTAGTGTAATAGGTTCCCCATCTAGTTTGGAAGCCTTGGTCTTTTTCCAGGGCCCTATCCGTTCCGTACTTGCAGTCTCTTTAGTTGTGTTGATGATGTGTGTGGGTCTACGCCTGTCGCCATGTCATCTATCCCTTGTCCTGTGGTTGGGTCTGAGCCTCTTCCTTCCTGCATTGTGGTTGCCTCAGATGCTGGAGCTGCTACTGCCTTTTCCGTTGTGACCTTCGTTGCCTCACGGGAAGCCTGTACTTCTGCAGCTAGCTACTCATTCAACTTCTGTTGTGCTAGCAGCTTGGTGGCATTCTTCTGTTTTTAAATAGTCATCTCATCATGCACCACTAGATCTAGTGCGCGCCATTCCAGTGGCCATGAGTCGAGCACCGTGAAAACAACATCATCAATTGCGATGAAGGGGAGTGTGGTCCATTTCTGCTTCGGATCCTTTCACGCCCTAATATACACATTATGCATATCAGCTTTAAAGTCAGCAAAGCTCCACAGACTATCGTATACTGTGGGGGATAGGCACGGCCGTTTCTTGATCGCCATCCGTATGCTTGCCTCCATGAGTATTCAAAAGATCTTGATCTCGTGGATGCACATGGCGTGCCTTGTCGCCTAGAGCGATGCGTATTTTGCTGCCTCTGGAAAGTCTTGGTTAAGAGGAGGAAACTAACTATCCTCAAGCAATGCTCCTGCCACATCCAGGATGGATAAGAGCAACTAGGCGTAGTGGAAGGTCTTACCCTGCTCCTCGGCCTCCTTGCAGTTCATCAGGAACTCCTCGCACAAGAACTATACCCAATTGAATTGTACCCTTATGCTCATTGCTTGGCCAATGTGATGACCGTTGCTGGTACCTCATTGCCTCGACACTTTCTCATCATTTTTTAGAGAATTTTCGGCGAAATCACATGAATATTATTTTGTCGACGCGTTTCGAACCAACTAGTGTGGTTCATCGTCAGGACAAGTTGAAGAAACAGATCTGGCCTAGCATGCTAAATAGACTGAGCAGAGACTCCAACGGCTAACGGCTATTTTAAACTCTAGGACCAAGGCCAAACTTATATTAATAAATTTAATATTGTTGTTATTTTAATAATTTTAAAATTAATAATATAATGTTCTATTTCTAGAAGTTAGTAAAATTAGGTACAATGAATAGTAACATAAGTAATTTATTTAGTTAAGTAACATTAGGTTATTAATGAAATAATACTAATGGTTATTACGAATTTATTATTAATATTTTTGTACTGTTAAAATTAATAATATAATATTCTATTTCTAGAATTAGTAAAATTAGGTACCAAGAATAGTATCGTAAGTAATTTATTTAATAATACTAATGGTTATTATAAATTTAATATTTGTTTGAATGATTTCTTATGAAGAAGTAATTTAAGTTACATAAATTATCTATTCTTTTTTCCAAAAATAATAATAGGATGTTAGGATAAAAATAAGAATAAATGAATAAATAAATAATTTTAATGGTAATTTAAAAACAATAAGTTATTCATTTATTAAATTATTAACTAAATATATATATGAATTAATTAAAGGTATGTTAATTTGTTTATAAAACTATACTAATTACTATTGATGTAATATTAAATTTTATCTGTTTATAAAAATTATTAAATTTACCAATTATTAATACTAATCTTAAGTGGTTAGTTTTGAAAATTAAATAATTTAATTTATTTATTGAGATAATATATAATGTTATGTAATATGTATATGTATATATATATATATATATATATAATAATATATATATATATATAGTATAATTATATATATAGTATATATATAAATTATATAGACGTATATATATATATATTATATATAATTTAATCATATTAAGTTGCGATAGAAAAATATCTAGAAAAGCCATGCTAGTTTAAAGAGCTGAAAATAAATAACTAAATTGAAGCAATCACAAATAAAAATAAAATGACAATAACATAAATATAATAAAATTAGACCCAAGAATACATCATAGTTTAGATACACCAATAATAATGACCTTAGATACACCAAAGTTTCCTCCTAAAGGATTGTAAGGAGTTGACAACCCCTGATATGGATTCCAAGCCGAAGCTATGGGAGGAATACTTTGGAATGAACTAACCACGGTATACGAACTATTCCCATATTGGCCGAAGAAAGGATTCCCAGTTCCGGCACTACTAAGCCCAGGGTTATTCCAACCTTGGAAACGATTGTTGCTTTGTCGTACAGAAGAAAAAGGCATAGATCCTATCGTAGGGTTGGAATGTGGTATATGACCACTTTCGAATGTAAAACCTTGGAACGAAGCCAATCCACTCATCATGGACGTGGCGGCCCCGAACGGAGCTGAAGGAATGCCCTGTGAATGGGCGCCAAATGGGAAGTACCCATAACCAAAAGCATTTGTTTGGGAATTTCCACTCATGGACGGAATGGAGGTAGACCCAACAAAAGACGTGCTAGCAAAAGATCCGAATAAAGAGACGAAGGGGATGGAAATAGCTCCACCCCCTTGTACAGATATAGGAGTCTGTACAGTCGTAGCACTTGTAGAAGCCATACTTCCAGTAGTGGTCATCGAAGGTAAGCGCGTAGCGTAACCTGGACTTGACAGTCTATGCGTCGAAGTCCCAACATATTGCAATACGTGTGGATGACTGGATGATAGAGGAGAATTCAGAGCCGCTAACGACTCTGAAAGTTCTTCTACCTCAATATTATCCTTCGCTTATAAGCGAACTTGAGAAAGAACTGGATTGTTCCTCTCTTGTTCCACGGAAGTACCAGGCCTTGCTTCAATACTAATGCCCCAGAGGGGAGGATTAATCCCTGATGCGTCAATTGAAGTGGGACGAAACCCACCGGTATTATTACCTCTGCGCCTTCTTAGAGAAGGCTCTAAACTCGGTGGTGAGAGACCACGAAGTCTTCGAGACCGTCTAGGAGATCGGTCAGCCACTTTGAATTCTTTGTTTAAAATCTAGCTAAAGACTAAAAAAAAATTAAAGCTAGGCCAACTAAGAGCATAGAGAACCCACTATAAAGTCCCTAAAGATACAGCCAGCCAAACAACTTCCAAGTATTTTCGCTCCAGGTGATTAGGACCGGACACCAAAATACGAGAAAGTGAAAAATAAGGGGCCTTCCGATGATAGTCTGGGATGATGAGGGCCCAGGCCTATCAGCGAAGGTATCAAAGGAAGTTACGCTGACCTCCTAACAACAGTCTGCATCGGTGCAAGCCCCCAAGCTTCGCAAGGGTGCCCTCCAGTAGTGTTGTTGAGAGTGATACAACGTCGACCTCAAGTGCCACGAGATTCCCCTCCGCAGCCACCTATGTAGTTTCCTAGGAGTGGCAACTAAGGACACCAACTCGTCACAGAAGCTAGGCGGAACAGTCGTGAGGTAAGTTCGGACAGGTAGGAGAGGGGGTATCTCTCTTCCCTGTCTTCACAGACCCTCGTGCTTAACTCCCAGATCCGGAGCTTTCCTAGTCTTCCTAACACTATTGGATTTACTCTCTTTAATCAGACTCCTATGTTTTGACGTTTAATATGGCCTTGGAGAGTTAACTCTCCACTTTCCTATTCCAAGGCCCTAAAATCTTAAAACTTGTTTGTGTATTTAACTTAAAAAAAAGTTCTAGTTGATTTTAATTAGCGCTTGATTTTAAGGGCTGTTCTTTAAGTCAAAGGATGATGGAAGTGAAACTAGTGGTGTGTTTTTTGATGCAAAAGAAATTAATAAAACTTAACTATATGCTTATGCACTTTGTCATTGTTTTTCGATGAAAAGTAATCTCTACAGGGTTCAGAAGGAAACTTCTAATGAAACAAACTTTTATTTTCTTTTCATTCACACTTCACACTCAAAAGTTAACAAATCTATTTTGTGCCAAAAGAGATGCAAATCTATCCTAATGCAAGACTAAATGCTTGATGCAAGATTGAAAACTACTCTAACAAGAAATGAAAGTTGTTTAGTTTATCAAATTTTCTTTTGCCACTTACAATATTTAGATGGAATATAAGACTACAATTCGTCTAAACACTAAAATCAAAACTCAAGATAACAAAAAAAACACTTTCATTCAGCAAAAGGAAACTAAATGAAAAGCAAATTCAAGAAAGAAAAACTAAAACTTTTCAAAAGGTTCACTTGAAAGTAGCAACAAAAAGGTCTTTTTGAAAATGCTCTCAAAAACTGACACTTCACGATTGAAACAACAAGCAAGAAACACTTTTTGCAAGTTGACACCCAACAAAGATTGAAAACTCAACAAAAAACAAATGTGCTCAAAAAGGATTTTTGACAACGGAAGGCAGCAAGGAAAGCTTTGGTAACAAAGACCAAAAAAGATCAAAAAGACAGTTTCAAGAAAGTATCAAATGACAACTTTGATGAAACAAAGAAGTAAATGGTCATAAAAATCGATTTCGTTAGGCAAACAAAAAGTCACCAAGAAGAAAAGTTGAACACAAAGATTGATAACAATCTTTCTGCTCTGACCACTCAGAGCAGCCAAGATTCCAATCAGGAAATCTTGCGTGTTTTTAGCAAAAAGATGATGACACTTGCTAACACAAAACAAGACCAAAACTCCTTATAATTAGAGAGAAATCGGAGTAAGGATGCTTGCTGTAAAACAGAGAACTGATACTGACAAAGATGACTGTTCAAAACTGACTGAAAGCACCAGACACACTACAGAGACAAAAATATTTATAAATCCTGAAAGTTGTCAGGTATACGCGACTGTACTTAGTGCAGACTGCGTGTATACGCGTCTGTTTTTGAGGAAACCTGCGTATACGTGGGTTTAATTCAGACAACAAGCATTTATACGCTTCTGTAACTCAACAAAACAGCGTGTATATAATATTTCAGGAAAAATAAAAAAGAGACTCAAGAAACTGGTAAAATTCAGAAGTCACAAACAGACCAAACAATAAAAATAAACCAGCAAGCAACTGAGCCCTAAAAGGCTTGACAAACACCCAACTAGGAACAACAAGATTGTTGTTCCCCAACGGAGTCGCCAATTCTATTGAGGGATTTTATCCCCTAGGGCTTTTGGGTTGAACCCTAGGAGACTGAAAGTTGTCTAAATCAAGAAACATGCACACACACAGCCATTATGCTAGAAAAAGATATTTCTAAAGTAAGAAGGACGTACCTTAGGTCCTACGTTCGGGTAGTTCCTCAAGGGTCCAAACCCTTCTTCACGTC
>APFE030275227.1:0-38255 GCA_000404065.3 Pinus taeda
GTAAGTCTATCAACTACCACCATGATGACACTCTTTCCCTCAAACTTGGGTAAACCTGTGATAAAATCCATTGAAACCTCCTCCTAACGTTGGCTTGGACTGGATAAAGGTTGTAATAGACCCGATGTCTTAATTGTTTCAACTTTATTTTGTTGGCAAACCAAACATTCTACCACAAACTTTTGAATATCTGATTTAAGGCCATCCCAACAAAAATCCTTCTTAACCCTATGGTAAGTTTTTAAAAATCCTGAGTGCCCTCCTAATGGAGAAGTGTGCAATTCCATAAGAATCTTTTGTTTTAACTGGGAATCCTTACAGAGTTATAAGCAATCTTTGTACCATAACGAATCATTTTTCCAGCTAAATGTATCAGACGTACTGGAATCATTACAATCTCGGCCTAACTAGAACGTAAGGATCTTAGTATCAAAATCTCGGTAGACCTACCTTATAGCAGTCAATGTATGTATGTGATGGAAAGAACCTCATAACCCTTACTATCTTTCCATAATCTCAAGTCTCACTGTCTCGGCTTAAGAGAGATCACAATGATCCTATAATTACAATCTCAGTCTCAACATATTTATCATAGAACACACTCAAAATGGTTATGATCTTATCAAAGGTTACAATGATGATCCAAATGCATATGGAGACATGTTGAAACAGTCATCATGATGATTGTCATAATGAATACATAGAATCAAGGTCATAGTAAATATCTCAATGAAGTTAAGAGATCTCAGTGACGTGATGAAGAAGCAATAATCAAGATTTCAGTGATATTGTAGTGATGACTTCAAAGGTGCAGCGATGAGGATGATCTCAAGAATGACAAGGTAGAGGATTGATGTCTTGGTCTTGGAGAGGCATAATGTATCAAGGGTCATGGTCTTGGTATTTGTCAAATGAAATCTCTATAAGAAGAATTTTGTGTAGGTTTCCCTCTCCAAGAGGGAGAGGTTTTGGCCTTGGCATAATGCCAAACATCTTTTGTTCTTGTCTCTTTTGTTTTGGTAGCAGTTTGATGAAGTAAACACACACACTAATAATGCAAAGAATATTAAGCTAAGATAAAGTGTAAAAACACTTCACAAATTGTTATCATGTTAAGAAGAATCACTTTAATTTTTTTTTCCCTAGATTTTTCAACATGGTACCAGAGGGATTATGTTCGAAAGTCAAAGGAATGGCAAAAGATAGACACTCAAGGATCAAGTTTCTATAATGCATCAAAGCAAGCTGAAGGATATCAAGATCTACATTGCAGAATCAAACCCTAATCATGATAAAACCCTAGATCAAAGGATCAGTCTTCAACATTAGTATTCAATAACGAGGGTTGTTGTCTATGCAATCAAGGAGACAATATTCAACAGCAAGAACTTTTTAAGGCCTCCAAGACTCTCATCAAATGAAGCTCAAAGTACCTCAAATAGAAGTCTACATCAACTCAAAGAAGGTCTTAGAAGCAGTCTTGATCTAAGCAACAATTGAAGGAAATAAAGCATGAACATCCTCGGAGGATCATTTCCTTACCCTACAAGGAAAACAGTCAAGAGAAGCAGTAAATTATTCAAGATGATATCCTCATAAATCTTCTTCTACCAACATCAAACCAATCAAGGTGAAGACTTCATCTTCACAATCAAGTAAGTATCTTTTCATTTTGTAATCAAGTTGGTTCTATGACTTCATGAATGCAAGGAGATCTACAAATAGATAGGTCATCAAAGGTCCTTGCCTAGAATAAGAAGGATTAATAGAATCCTTATGGAGAAAAGAAGTCAGTAAACATGCCTCCACTGAATTCATCTCTCTGTAGCAAGAAAGGAGACAGATAAGAAATATATAGAAGATATAATTTCTGAAATGCAGTGAAGTAGGTCATATCACTTAGACCAGATTGAAGGTATGAAAGAGTAAAGGAATAACTTCATGAGATCTGCGAAAAATGATGAGAAAATAATCATCATTGATATTGATATTGATAAGCAAGGTAACAAATGTCCATGAACAAGAAGGTTACCTCAATCAACAATTTTTGGTCTCTATGCCAGATAGAGAAATACAAGTTCAAAGGACTCAAATATGTGTAGAAAGGAAAGGGAAGGTTGATAAGACAGAATAGTATAACTAAGATTCAATGATATGGAAAGAAGCTCATATCACTGGAAGGATGGAGAAATCTGAAGAAAAAGGCCAAGGAAAGAGGAATAGACCTCCACTATGAGTGAGATGATGTCCCTCACAAAAGGGTCCTATCACAAGCTCCAAATCTTCTGCAGATATGACCATGATAATAAGTTGCATCGTGGCATCATGGAAGCATTAAAACAAGAGTTTATGATAGCACCATGGGAATCATGACAGACATAATCTGTGGTAGTCTAACATGAAGGATGTAGCTAATGGGAACCTCATTGGAAATAAAAGGAAAGGAAGAAGTCATCCAGGTCAAAGGAAACACTTTCTAGATGGGGATATGCAAGATCCTAAAGATTCTCTAATGGAAACCTCAACAGAGGATTCACTAATCTAGAGAGTGATCCAAATTTAACGAGGAACACAACAAATTACAGAGATAACCATAAATAAAAAGATGCAGCATAAATAATATTTCATTTCATTAATGTAAAATATTGAAATATGCTTACAAATCGAAATGGAAATAAACTAGCTCAGGCGATGGTAACTTATCTCTAAGGAGAGATGTGGCGGCTACATGCCTCTAAATTGTCTTACAATGAGGCTCGAATGCTTATTTATTATTGAGAAACAATGTAAAACCATAAACATCCAAAAACCTAACCCTAGGAGATGAAGCGCTAAACTATGGGCCCTATTTGGGTAAATTGGTACATCAACTTCCCGGGGTCGTAACTTTGGCATACGATCTTCATTTGACACACACAATACCTCATTAGAAATATCTATATGAGGACTACAACTTTTGGATGAGAAACATTGATCCATGGCCCCATGTTGCTCACAATTTTCCCAAAAAACTTCGTTTAGGGCCTCAAAATGGCTCCGAAAGTTCAGGACCCGAAAAACTGCTAAAAATAGTAAATTTTGCTACAATTAAGGAAACTGAAAAATTGAAAGAAACAATGGTGGGGGTTCAAGTGGAATTGGTGGGTGGCCACTAATATCTACCTGGATCATTCCTCTCCCCGTAGGAAGCAATGGTCCCCATTGCATTGAGTTCCTCCATGAGATGAGGAAGCTTCTACTGAACTTGGTCCTTGGTGAGCCACTTGCCTTGGTAAAGGAGTTGGCCTAATTTGACAACTCAGTTGGATCTTCTACTAGAATTTGTGCTTTATCTATGTGTCCATGATCTGATCAGTTGTAGCTTGTTCCATGCAATCTGGATTTAACTCTGTTGGTGTGAGCTGTTCTGCAATGTCGGATGTGTCTAATAGTGGTGGAAAGTATGGCCGAAGGCGGTCCACATTGAAAATTAGGTGCAGGCCAAGGAATGGGGGAATGTTGAGCTCAAATGCATTGTCTCCCATAGCCTTGGTAATGGTGTAAGGACCATATTGGAGTGGTCTGAGTTTGCGATAGGCTCTGGTAAGGTGTTCCTTTGCAAATGCAACCAGACTTTGTCACCCACTTGAAACTTGTGTGGAACCCGATGTTGATCATGTCGTTGCTTGTACTTCACATTTTATTTCTATAGAATGCCATGGACCTACTGGCAGATGTTGTACCTCTGAGATAGTTGTAGGTCAACTACCAATGCCAGAGCATCTAAAATAACTCTTTTGGGGTTTTTGGTTTTAGTTTTTGGAAGACCAATGAATGAAGACAGGTGTAGAATTGAAGTAATTATTCCTTTGGGTTATATTAATATGTTAGCAGAGGGCTTCTATAGAGCATTACACAGTGATATAGATCAAAATAATGGTGAGTAGAAGACAACAAAAAATATGATTATCACAGTTTCCAGACTGTAAAATAGAACAATCATAAGTTGGAAAACCTTCTAAACTACGTTCAAAAGATTCAAGGCAGTATACTTAAGCTTACACAATATGCTAATGATTTATTGATTAGAGGGGATTAGCTACACAAACAGTTGCATTAATCCAATCTCTTAATAGATTATCACTTCAGGAACTTATAGGAATCAATTGAAACTCTAATTATTCCTACCTAGATATCTCTATAAGTCATAAGCATATGAAGAAAAACATAATGATTGATAACTGGAAAAACTTATAGGATAACACAAAATTGTGTAAAACCATATTCATAATCCTATGCTTTGTATTAAGGTTCCAGAAAGACTGAGTACATAAGTGTCTGCAAAAGCTTCCTTCAAAGGTGGCTTCCAGGTTCAAAGTAGTATAAACAGTCACAACTTTACAAGAAATGAACTATGAATCTTGAACTCTGAACCCATAATAACTCGAGAAGAAAGTTATTTATACAATAACGAAATTAAGAAAATCCCTAAGGAAATGAAATATCTTCATGCAAGAAGATAGGGGCAGCTATTGAACTACTTCTTGTTGTCCCCTTTTATTCAGGTTGTGTTGTCTTTGTTGTTTGATATTTTTCCCTTTAAGTTGATAAATCGTTTGTATCCTTTGCGCTGGTTAATTCCTTCAGTTTGATCTTTCATCTGATACCCTTTAAACTTTGTAAATCTCCTTTAACCCTGCTGAGTAACCTTTAATATTTCTTTTTACTTTTACAGTGCATTTGAGGTTTTACTGTGTTTTTCAACAATCAATCACTTTAGATTTTATGTCACAGGGTAAAGTAAACTGATATGGTCTTCATATTTGTCTTCAAACTGTGTGCAGGCTTTTTCTTTGTAAGCCTAGAACATAAACCTTTACCTGCAAAACACATAAACTATTAAGAAAAACTCAAGTGGTAGAGAAGGTCTTTATTGGCTTCGAAAGGCTTATTGGAAGGAGTCTGGGACATATCGCAGGGTGAAACCATGGTTTATGAGTCGCAGAGGCTTATGTTGTGTAAACATTCAAAACAGAGCAATAATGGCTTTTTGGCATTTAAACAGGAAAAACAATTTTCCTTATGAAATACGGCGCGAAGTGAACAGTGGCTATTTTGTCATTTTATGGAAGGTGGTTTTCATCGCACCACTTATAAGGCATGGGCAGTTTTTGGGAGGTTCACCCAAAATGATCTGAGCTTGACACATAGTAAGGGAAGTTAGTGGAATACCACTTTTCGAGTGGGTAATGCCCATACATAGAGTCAACCCGAAATTTGCCAAGGGCCGTTGGATTTGAATAGATTAGATCAGATGGTAGCGGAGCAAAGGAGTACAGAGGGAACCATCGATCAATTATGGCGGAAATGACTATATTATGTGTTAAAACCCAGATTAGCGGTGAAATGGAGGTTTGGTGTTTAAACAAAAGTTTAATTCAATTCTTCATTTAAATCATAAAAATCTATTTAACAAAGAAATTCTTTGCAAAAACACATATGGTGGATTTGAAATTTTATAGACTCAGGCAGATAATGATATCAGGTCCGAGTTTATATCGCATATCACAATCGAGATTAAGCAGAGGAAGGCCCATCGAAAAGGAATGCGATAGGGGTTACAAGCAACGTAGGAATAAATCATATATGATATGTGATTGGGTCTGGGTCCCAATCGCAATCAGAGATCGCAACTGGCGGAGGTTTATGTTATTAGCGGGACTTGCGATGAGGGGCTGATGCGATATGAGAATGAATTATAATGTATATTGCGTCACATCTGGATTCCCATCGCAATCGGAGATTGCAGCTGGCTGAGGTTTATGGCTTTAGCGGGACTTGCAATAGAGGTGGATGATATATGGGTATAGATTATACTATATATTTGGTTGGGTCTGAGCCCATCGTTGATCGCATATCGCAATTGGGGAAGAGTGTATTCATATGAATGGCTTGCGACGCGACAATATTGTGATGCGATATTTAAATAAATAGTTTTATTATAAAACTAAGGTTTCAAGATATTTAATAAAGAAGTTAATAATATACGGGAAAGTGGAATTTATTAAGGATTTAATACTATAGTTAGTGTTAATATGGAATATAAGTGGAAAAGGGGAAATACATGCGGAAAGGGAAAAATGCGCTAAGTATAATGCTTTTTATGTTTTATTTTCTTTTCACATATCTGCATCAATACTTAGGCTAAATGAATTTTTTGTAGGTTTTTGGTAAAAGTGGATTTAACATGGTATTTTCACTTTTCCTAGGTAAAAAGGACTTTGACCTTAGGGAAAAGGGATTTTTATGGAAATGAATGAATATGAATGTATGAAGGGGAAATTAGTAAATATATGAATGAATAAGGATGAGAGAGGTTAATTAATTGATTTTGAAGACCTTCATTTGCTTTGTGTAATTGCATCATCAACATAGAAACATGATAAATGTACATTTTGTCCAATGAATAATCAAACTTCTGCAACCTTTCTCTACTTACCCTTTGCTTATCCTATCATTTTTTCTTCACTTAATGGGTCCATTTAAGCTACCAAACCCTTTTCCTTTCCTTTTATTTTACAAAACAAATTATCTAAATATACCCTTATAACCTCCAAGGGCTCAGATTAAACTGATGAGCACCTTATTATTCTCTACCTAATTACTGATCTACCAAGATTAAACAGTTTGGCCAAATCTTTATTCTCTAACTATAACATCAATTTTAAAGCATGAAACAGTCAAGATTATACTATTTGACTGTCATGGGTTGTGGCATTTAAAACAAGCTGTACACAACCATTATTTTGCAGGGACAAGAGTAGTGGCATTTAGACTTGCTCACTTTTCAGAGTTTATTTGTTTTTAGGACATCTAAACTAACATTTTCTTTGTTATGGAAATCATCATCAAAATATTTTCTTTTACTAACATTTTATTCTCTATTGTTATGTCCATATCCTAACTTAACATTTTTTCAAATATTTTATCTTATCAAAAACCAAAAAAATGTTACAATAGCAGATATGTTGGATGTGCTCAATGAAGTTGTTTTCCTTATCTGTTTCATACTAGACGTGAGCCGAATCTACTTGAGTAACTACAAATGGCATGGCCACATCAATGGGACATAGTGGTTGGAATCCCAATACACCTGAAAAGGGTTGTGTTCAGTCGATTTGTGGAGGGCCCAGTTATAGCTGTGTTGAACATAGGGGAGGCTCTCATCCCATGTGTGTGGATGCTTTGATTTGTACATGCACAAAATGTGTACGATCATCCTGTTGACAACCTCTTTCTAGCCATTAGTTTGGGGATGGAAGGTTGTGGACTTAGTGAGTTTGTTGTCTAACATCGACCAGAGACTGGACCAAAATGTACTAAGGAACCTACTATCACAATCTGAGATGATAGATTGTGGGACCCCAAAGTGTACCCACACTAATTCAAAGAATAGTTTAGCAGTGGCTTCTGCTATGATATTCTTCTTGTAGGCCACCATAATGGCCATCTTCGAGAATCTGTTGACAACCACAAAAACACAGTCATTTCCATGCTTAGTAAAAGGAAGGCCCGACATGTAATCCATGGAGATGGATTCCCAAGGTCGACTAAGGGTAGGTAGCGGAGTCTAGAGTCCTTGCTTCTTAATGGTTGGTTTGGCAATGGCACAGGTAGTGCAGGATCTGATGTACTTCCCGACATTTTGTCAAAGATTCTACCAATAGAAATACTTCTGCAGTACTACCACCATTTTCTCAACCCTGAAATGCCCAACAGCCCGACTATAGTGTGCTTCCCAAATCATCTTGGCACGCTCGCTTGAAGGAACACAAAGGTGACCTAGGTGACATAACGGGGCATCCTAGAGGTGAAAATATGGAACATGATGACCCTCCAAGAGTATTTGGTATGTGTGGCCGAATTCTAGGTCACTTTTGTAGAGAAGTGGCTAATCAAAAGTCTTGTGCCCACAAGAGTTGAGCATGGTGGTTAACGCCATGATCGGTGGTCAATTGAGGAAATCTGCAACATTATTGGTGCTACCCTTATTATACTTGATATTCAAATGGAACTGTTGCAGGTATGTGGAACACTTCTAATGATGATCATTCTACAACTTCCCTTGGGTCTGTATGAATTGCAGGTCCGGTGGTCTTTGTGGATGACCGTTTCCTTCCCCAAAATGTAATGCTTCCATTGTCAATAAGACTACGCAATGGAATACATCTCTTTTTCATAAGTGGGATACTTCTGGACTATGTCTAAAACTCACTCACTGTGATATGCCACTAGATGCTCATGTTGAGTAAGGACTACCCCAATAGCAAATTCAGAGGCATCTGTCTGGATCTCAAATGGTTATTGCAAGTCTGGTAATAAGAACACTAATGTTGAGCAGAGGCAGTGTTTTAACTCAGTGAATGCCTTCTGTTGAGATTAAGACCAAAAGAATTTTTCTTTCGCTTCTCCCTTGGTGACTTGACTCAAGGGCCAAGTGATATGAGAAAATCCAAACACAAACTTGTGGTAGAAGTTGGCAAGCCCCAGAAAGCTGCAGAGCTCTGTCAGAGTGGTTGGAGATGGCCAATCTCGAATGACTTAAATCTTGGCTAGATCCACATGCACCCCCATTCATCAATAATGTATCCCAGATACTGAACTTGGGTCATGCCAAAACTGCATTTCTCCAAATTGGCACATAACGTGTGTTGTCGTAGTGTTTGGAGAACCTGTCGGATGTGGTGGAGGTGCTCTTCCCAACTTTGGCTGAAGATCAGGATTTCATCCAAGTATACCACTACAAATGAGTTGGTGAATGGATGCAATATGTCATCCATTATCCTCATGAAGGTTGCAGGAGCATTCGTCAACCTGAAAGGCATAACCAACCATTTGAAAAGGCCTTCCTTAGATTTGAAGGCAATCTTCCACACATCAAAGGGTTCGATTGGTACCTAGTGATATCTTGACTTCAAATCGATCTCGCTGAAATATTTTCCCCACTTCAAATGGTCCATAAGGTCATCAATCCGTGGGATTGGGTACCTATTCCGGATAGTGATCTTTTTCAGTGCTCAATAGTTGATACAGAGTCTCCAAGTCCCATCCTTCTTCCGTACCAACACGATCAGGCTCCTATAGGGCAATGAAATTGGTCAGATGTGATCTTTTTGCCGCAGCTCCTGAATCTACCTCTTGATTTCATCATTCTCCAAAATGGAGTGTTGATAGATTGGTCCATTGGACAGTGGTATACCTGGGGTCAAATCAATGGAGTGCTTAACCTGGCAGTGCAGAGGAACCCCTATAGGGGAGATGAAGATGTCCTCGTACTCCTCCATGACCTTGTTCATCTGTAGTTTTTGTACGGAGGGGCCCTGTCTAGAGGTCATGACCACCGTCTTCTTCTTTCCTTGAGGGCGTATCATCAGGAAAACAAATTTCCTGGTTTTGGAAATGAGCTTACTGCATTGTTTTGCAGTAACCAAAGAGATGGCAGTAGGCAGTGCTACCTCTAGTATCCTATACAAATTATTTACCAAACAATAACAACAAGAGGCCTTGACTCATACACAACATGTCTCTTCCACAAGTATGGTAGGCCTAATAATACATCACAAACATCAAGGGGAGAAACATCACACAATACCTCATCCACGAAGGGCTTGATGTTGTATGGAAGGCAACACTGTTGGCTCACGCGAAGTTCCCATCCTTGGTTAATCCACCCAATGGTGTACATTTGTGGATGTGTTGTAGTCGGTAAGCCCAGCTACTTCACAACCTCTACGAAATGAGGTTCTTTTAGCTCCCGGTGTTGACAATGAACTGTAGCAGGGAGCCCTTTACCCACATCTGGGAGTGGAAGAAGCACTCCTCCTCTTCTAGATCTTCAGCTTCCTCCTTCTAGATCTTCGTGGTGGAAACAATGGCGTTGGGCTCCGCATCAATAATCTGCTTCCCTTTTTCATTACCCTTATCAGGTTTTGGCTCAAAGTCAGAACATGCATCTAATTCCAAAGACTTTAGCTCGGCCACTAGTGACTACTTGTCCTAACACTCACTTGTTTTGTGAGTGGAGCTCTTATGGAACTCACACCACTTTCCCATATCCTTCTTCGGCTTCACAGTGTTGTTCTTTGCTTGCAGCTTTGGTGGGTTGTCCTAGGTCAACTCGCCTTGGCTTTGTTCTTTGTTCAGTGGTTTGGGGGCGCCTTTCCCTTGCTTCAGATTTGCAGATCCAGAGTCTCGCTTCTTTTGTTTAAACTTCTGCTTGATCTTGACAACTTATCGGTATGACGTGTCGAGCGAGGATATGTTCAGGAACTCCATCTCATCTTGGATGTACCTATGTAGGTAGCCATGGTATTTGAATACCAAATGCAACTTAGAATCCTTGATACCCAACTTTGTGTGAAGGGTATGAAAAATATTGGTAAAGTCCGGCACATCTTGGTCCCTTTCCTGCCACAACGTGGTCCACTTTATGTATTTATCCTCGTAGATTCTGACGGGGTAGTACTTATCCTTGATGGCATTCCAGAATGAATTCCAAGTGGGTGTGGCTGAAAATAGTGAGGCCGTACTTTCATCCTTTTGCTTGCAGTAGGTTTCCCACTAGTCCTTGATGTGGGGGTTGGCTTTGAAAAGAGAGAAAGTAATATTTTCCTGGCCAGAAAAATCATGAATAGAAAATTACCCTTCTATAAGATTTAACCATTTATCTACGACGTCTACATCTATCTAACCATCAAATATGGGAATGTCAAAGTGAACTTGTACCTTAAATGGTGTGGTGCTTACAGAGTAGTTGTTGGAAGTAGATGTGTTGCCCCTAGGCAGCCGCTAAAGGATCTGGGAAAAGTTGTCCATCATTGCATTCCTTTGTCGCTTGAGGGCCTCTTCGAGCAACATTTTGATAGAATCTCCTACCCCCTCATATTTCTTTTCATATGCCATGAGAGGCCGTCGGGATTTGCAAGGTTGGTCTTGCAAAGGTTCGACCAGTTCATGCCCTAACTCCTTATATCTCGACCTTGTTGGGGACATGCAAAGTAAAACAGAGAAAGAGCAGACCCTCTGATACCACTAATCCATATTTAACCAGGAATGCAACAAATTACAAATATAACCATAAATACAAAAATGAGGGATAAATAATACTTCATTTCATTAATGTAAAATATTGAAATATGCTTACAAACAGAAATGGAAATAAACTAGCTCGGGCGATGGTAGCTTATCTCTGAGGAGATATATGGCAGCTACATGCCTCTGAACTGTCTTACAATGATTCTTGAAGGCATATTTATTGTTGAGAAACAATGGAAAACCATAAACATCCAAAAACCTAACCCTAGGAGATGAAGTGCTAAACTATGGGTCCCATTTGGGTAAATTGGCACATCAACTTCCCGGGGTCGTAACTTTGGCATACAATCTTTGTTTGACACACACAATACCTCATTAGAAAGATATATCCAAGGACTACAACTTTTGGATGAGCAACATTGGTCCATGGACCCATGTTGATCCCAATTTTTCCTAAAAAAAACATCATTTAGGGCCTCAAAACAGCTTTGGAAGTTCACGACCCAAAAAGTTGCTAAAAATAGTAAATTGTGCTACAATTAAGGAAACTGAAAAAAATGAAAGAACCAATGGTAGGGGTCCAAGTGGAATCGGTGGGTGGCCACCAATATCCAGTTGGATCAAAGAGGTAGCAAGTGGTTCATCAGGAAATCCAACTTATGGAATTCATGAGATGATAACATAAGAAATAAAGCGGATCAAGGGACTGAAGATCTTTTCAATCAAGGAAGCTACTGGAACTAGAAAAGGTAAAATGAGGTATGTATGCTTGTATTTTTATTTAATATTGGAATGTCATGTCATATGGTTGCAGATAACATGGATCAAGCATGATCAAAAGGAAAAGGATCTCCTCCTCTAAAAGGATGCAGAAAGGCATAAGTCACACTAGGTGAAATCAACATAATATGTTCTCATATGAAGTATGAGGTGGTTGACTACAATTAAATAAATTCTGATTGAAATCTCCTAGGAATGGAAGGTGTGAGGATGGAAGAGATCGTGAAATATGCAGCCATGATGAAGGCAATCAACACCCAAAGGATCAAGAATATTTGACCAGGAAATCTTCCGGAAAGATGTGAAGACTCTGATGGAAGTCTTAAAATATGAAGAACCTTGACAAAAGATATCGTTGGGAGATGTGTCAACATGTATACAGGGTTTTGATACCTACAATAAGATGTCACTGGAAAATGCCATCACCAAAAAGGTAATATGTGATTTTTTTTTGGTTTCTAACCTCTTGGAGAAGTCTAGGTATGTCTAACCCTGTGATCTAGTGTAATCACCAATGAAGGAAAAGTGACGATAGATGGCCCTATGAGGAAGCCCTAGATGTAAAGTCAAGGAGGTGTTGTAGCGGCTACAACCACCCTCCAAAATTTTTGCCTGCACCCAATTTCAGAGCCTCCCTTGAGAGTTTCACTTGATGACTGCACACACTCGAGTTCACTCCATGAGCCTGTGTGAGTCTTTGCATCCACCTTTCTTGTCCATTTCATCCAAGTTTTTGCATGTTGGTATCGAAGTCATGCTTGTGACCATGTTGTGGTCATGATCAAGGTCTTTGCTTCGTGTGTACATGTTGTGTTCACTATGAAAGCATTTGTCGCACTCACACATGGAGTCACACTCATTGTCACACAATCATTGTCATGGTCGATCAACAATCAATCACAAGTGTCATGCTTGTCACTCACACTGTTAGTCAGTCATGTTGAGCATGTGTGTCTCGATGGTTTGGGTCATCTTGTCATCAAGTCATGTTGGTGTGTGTTTGCAAGATCACATGTGCATCTTTCAGTCATTCACACACTTAAGTCATTTTGCTGAAGTTTCAATGACTGAGCTCCCCTCTGATAGCTAGACCATCACCCTGCCATCGACTCGATCGACTGTCGCCCAGAATAGCGCAAAAGCACCAAGCAAATCTTTTCAAGTTGCGATGCTCGCAAGAAATTCAATTAACCTTCAAGTTGGCCACCAAGATAGTTGGACCCGACAGCCCCTCGGGACTCACTCCCCTCAAAAATTTTGCAAAGGTTATTGACCTTGCCCACTATGCTGACTTAGGAAATTACACAGATAGGCTAGAAAGACACCCAATGCTTGTCCTATCTCCCTTAGAAAATTGCGCAGTTTTCCCAGTCAGTCCTTTCGACAATCGACCAACTGCTCATCCAGAAAATTGCTTAGTTTGCATGAGTAGGCCCTCTGCTGCTCAGCTTAGAACCTGCATAGAGAAGATCAGCAAGTTGGCCTCCCAGCATTAGGGTAATCTCTCATTCCAGCAACTCCTAGGAGTAGACTGATAGTTCCCTCCAGGAATTGTGCAGTTTCTGCTACTAAGCACTTGGTAGCTGACTGCCTATTCCCCTTAGGAATTGTGCAGTTTTTGCTACCAGTGACCTAGCAGCCAACTGCCAATTCCCTATGGGAATTTCGAAGTTTTGGCTTCTAGGCTCCTGGCTAGTTCCTCCAAAAAACTACGTAATTTATGCCTGCTAATCCTCCATGAAACTCGTCCTGTTCCTCCAAAAATTTGTGCAAATTTTGTTGGCAAGCCCCTACTGCCCACTCATTCCAAAAAATGCACATATTCTATCTGCCTTGCCTTCCTATAGCCTGAATTGTCCCTCCCAAAATTTCCACAGTTTTGCCTTCTGTCAAAGCTAGACTTCGTAGACATCACTATCGACTTGGATTACCCATCTTCATCACCTAGTGACTCTTGCATAGTTTTCATCAACAGTATTTGGAGCCATCATCCCACCTCACAACCTTGCTGCCTCTCCCGATCACCTGCATCCGAAATGATCATGTGTCATGGTAGACTAGGAGGTTTTTGGATTTGATTTCATCTCTTCATGAGTGACTGCAAGTACAGGTACACCAACAAACATGGCATGACAACGAATGGGATGAACGAAGGGAGCACATCAAAAGGACAAGTTCACTAATGGACGAATGAACGATGCATGCGAAGAGATGTTCTCGCGAACAGATGATCATGAAAATATGTGTTCACAGACGAACGAATGAGAAAACATGCAATATGTGCTCATGGACGAACGAACGAACAAATATGCGCCTTTCATAAACAGACGAAATTGTCAAGAATTCCAACATACAAGCAAAGAGCAATGTGCCAAAGCAACATCAAGCGAACCAATGACCATCAAAAACTCTACACACCTTTCCATGCAAAGGTGAAGCTGGGACACACCATGAGGACATCCATCACCCAGCTGCACTATAGCTCGACATGCACCCTAGCAGCAGCATGAATGTACTAGTTGTCATGTCGACTCATGTCATGATTCATGTCACCCACATCTCTATTATGGGCCATGTTGTCAAACAATGTAATGTAATGTGGAAGTCCAAGAGACCCACTTGTTGCACAAAGAGTCATGTAAAGTCGAAAAGTCATGGAAGTCAAACATTCATGAGGGTAGTTGAACATCCATAAGGGTTTGTTTTTCCTTGGCTATAAATACCCCCTCATTTGTACATGCAAAGGAATTTTCACCTTAGCTCCTCCCACATAGCCTTGAGAGTCTGTAATCTTTTCTTTGAGGAGTAAGTAGTGGCTCCAATGCTCCACACACGGGGTTAGTGATGTATGGTGTAATGATGTGTCTTGGAATTTTATCTTAATTTAGATGCCTGCAAATAGGCCAACACCTTTTCGCACATGTATTGTATCTGTTGTAAGACTAATATTTAACACTTGTAATGCATGTTGCTTGAACATGTGTTTAAAAATTGATCTAATTCACTTGTTGTAATACACATATGTTAATTAAAATGTGTTGTATATGCTATTAATGTTGTCTCTCCCATGTAGACTACTTTGTTGGACATTAGACATACCTTTCACATGGAACTTGCTATAACAACCGTTGTACTCGCACGAACTAATCTGATGAGTGTTATATGTGTTATCTTCCTTTATTTGTTGTGACTGTTGCATCCATGTGGATTGTTCCACTGGAAGCTGCACATGTCCTGTTGTGTTGTGTGTTCCTAACATATTTGGGACTTATCCCAGCTGACTTGGGACTCACTCCCACCCTCTCCCTCTATGGTGAAAGAACCATTGACACAAGTGACACTTACACTCACTAGGCACATGAACCTCACTTCTCGCAAGACAAAGCAGACCACTTTCCTGTGCTGACAAGCAAGAGTTGAGGAAAATATTTAAGATCATGGAAACCGAGCCATCATACTGGATGGGACTCCCACACCAAATGGTGTGAGGTCTAGTTGGGACTTCATACCGGGGAGATCCCATGATGTTGGCGGGTCCAACACCGTCAACATTTTGGCACTAGAAGGAGGGACAGATGGAAAAAGATAAGCCTGTACATCTAGGTTGAATCTCTTACCCAATGAATAATACTCAATTCATGTTCCAAAGGTGTTTCTCTCATTTCTCCCTTAATCAGTTCTCTATCCTCGTTGAGCTTCTCAATCACCTATCCTTGTTAAAGTTTGACAGTAAGGACAGAACGTTTGTAACCGAGCACATTTCTAATTTTCTTCATTTCTGTGAATCTCATGAAATTGATAGTGATGAGCTTGTTTGCGTACTCTTCTTCCTCACCTTTAAAGGTCATGTTGATCGGTGGTGTCATACCCTACCATCTACTTCTGTCCATTCCCTTCTCACTTTTCTCAAGGAGCTCCATCAAGCCTTCGATGAGTGTGACCACCAAGATGTCTATGAAATAATCCCTCGTTTAAGAATGAAGCCTGGTGAATCAGTTGAGGACTTTGCTACCCGCTTCCTTCACCTATGTCACGAAATTCCTAAGCAGTTTGTGGACCTTGATTTCATGAGCCAAGAGCTGAAACGCTTGGTTCATGTCTCTCAAAACGGTGACCTTCCTGATTTCCCTTCTTCCTCAACTCTTGCAGATCACGAGACACCTCATGTCTCGAAGAGGGTGCACCCTTGCAACAACCACAAAACTAAGAAATCTTTACAACAGTTCCCTCCTCACAGTGGTTGCAAAGCTGAGAAATCTACACAACATGTTCCCAATCCATCTACTCAGCTGTCTTCCACCCTAATGGAGGAAATTCCAGAATGATTAGGAAATCCTATGGCGAAAACTCATCCCTCCATTCCGTAAGAGGAAATCACAATTCATAACCCAAGTACTTAATCTAATATGCATCTCTGCCATCCTCCATCATCTACAAGCCATGAATCTTTGCACCATGACTCACTTGAGCGATCTGCTTCACAAACTAGCTACGTACACTCTCTTGATCCTCGAGCTGCTGGCTCAAGTTGCATTCATGTGAAAGACAGACTCATCATACAAATGAAGGAGTAGGACAATGAATACATAATCAATTCCTCTCAAAACATTGAGCCTCCATTCTTGATCGATTCTCAATCCGCGAATATTGGTGAAACATCATGCACAATCAATTCTTTTGATCAACCTATAGTCTTGGGTTGTCATCACTCTCATGCTTCCGTATGTTGTGATGAATGCCCAAGCACATCATACGATCTACTATCATCTCATGTACACTCTAACTCATATTTGGAATGTGCACCCGCAGTAGTCAAACAAAACATCCATATCGAAGCTTCCTCTGCACCTCACTTGCCCATGTGTCCTATCATTCATAGTTTATCAACATGCATCAAAGACACTCTGTGTTCTCTTGCTTCCTCATCTTGTGAGTATCTCCTTGATCGACACAAGGAAATGAGGTTTTCCATGATGAAAATAGTCTCAATGCACAGGACTCTTCCCACTTGTCATCATCTTGTGTGTTGAATGAAGACAACTCGTCAAGTCAACTTGTTGAAAATTTTGATGAAGCCTATGACCGAGATGGTTGTCATCCTGAGAGAAGTTTTGAAATCAGTAACAACGTCCATCCTCAAGCCATGCATGATCTAGTTCACATATCAAAATGAAAATTTTCAATTCCAGAAATTTTTGGGACATGCTAGGGAGTCGAGGCACTTCAACGTTTATTGATTGTTATGTCAGGACCTCGTGACTCTTGTAAGCCTGTTGTTGGGCCACCAAATTAACATACACTTTCACTCCATTTTCACCTTTATCCTCATTTTGTCACCTCATTTCATCACATTATCCTTATATTTCCATTACCATATGGGTTCATATTTTAATTTTCCAAAGTTATTTATTTAATGTATTTAAAGTGAATTTATGATTAAAAGCTAGAAAAATAACATGTATTTGCTTATACCTAAAGGTGGAATGAGTTTGGTGACATGTGTAGGTGATTTGGAAGGTTCAAAGACACTCTTATGTGGCCTCCAAGACTCAAATTCGAATTCTCTTGAAGATTTGAAGGAGATTTGGGATAGGGGTCAAGCATATCTCATGGAGAAAACTCATGGATAAAGAAATATGTCTCTCATATTGGTTGTAACCATATGAAGGATCTGTGGATCTAGGAGGGACTAATGGATCCCCATTAATGAATTATATGCTTATGTTTTGTATAAATAGGAGTACCTCCTCCATTCCAAAGGGAGGACTCTTGGAGCATGTATCCTAAATTATGATGGAATAGAATAAAGTTTTCTTTCTATAGTTTTATATATAAATTGTCTTAATGTAGTATATGAATTTATGGAATAGTTTGTCACTTTGTTCTTAAGAGAAGTGAGCTCACTCTAAAAGGATCAAAAAAACATTTTATTTCATTATAGATTTTATTTTCATTTAATTACCTAGATGTTTGAAAATTTTTCATTATTAATGAATGAATTTCAGTTTAAATCTTATCAACATATGCAAGGACAAACAAGGGTCTAAGTTAGGCTCTCTTCCATTTGATATGAGTAATAATTGAAATTCATTCTCTTTTTCTAGTTTCAAGTGATTTTATGAATTTCCAGTTTTCCAACAATGGCATTAATGATGAATGAATTTGCAATGAAGAACAGCAAGGACTTCCTTCATTAGGAGCCTCTTTTATTATTTGTTTATGCATCTTAAGCTATTTTCCATTAGTGTTTTTTTATTTTTGTTCATGAAATAGTATTCTAGAAGAAGGACAAATCTGGTTCTCCTAAGTTAGGAGCCACTTCTCCTGCTTATTGCATAATGAATTAGAACGAACTTAATTAAATTTTGTATTTGTAATATGCACTTTTAATTAGTTTACAACTGCATTCCATTCAATTTCCATAACTTATCTTCTAAAGTTGATTATAGTTGCATCTGAGGTCCCATATATTTTGGTTTGCTTCTAAGTTTTACGAAACCCCTCGGTTGACAAATTAAATGACAGGGATTTAACAGACAATTAAATCACCCAAAATCCGCCAAGCCAAATCAGATCTTGTTTCTCATGCACAATCTGTATATCTGCATGGTTGCACTTGATGTGGATCCTTGTGTAAAGAATATTTACTCTTCTGGGTGTGATATTTCAAAATTTCAAATTTTCACAAATAATCAAATCCACGTGTCTTTTACAGCATGTCTGTCTTCATGCACCTCTCCTACATCTAATTCGAGTTGGGAGTGTTTGTCCCTCATTCAATCATGGGATAGCGAAGTTGATCATCTCAAAGACTATATTTATCTGGAATCATACTTATCAGATGTTCTCTCTCATAATCAGTTCCTTGGTCTTTTTGCAAATTTCACACATCAAATCTTCCCACTCATCACACCAACAATCTCCCTGTGTGATGATGAGCACACAACCTATTGCGTGAATCAAGTTACTCTCATTTCGCCACACCCCAACTGGTTTCACACATTCACAGTGTTAATATCCTTTCTACATTTATGTGATTACCATGATGTCGGCGCACTTTTTCACCAGTTGCAGGTGGGTGTTCTATCATGTCTAGTGGACAACGAACTTGGTTCCCTCATTCAGAGCGTTTGCACGATTGTTCAAAAATTTTCTTTGTTCATGTCAAACTAGGAATTTTCCATCTCGACTGACTGGTCTGATTTTTGTTCTATCTTGGGTAGCTATCATGCAGTTTATCATTTTCCCAACAATACATCCAATGAAAGTCGCTTCATGCACTATGATCTTCACCATGTAACATCTTTCTTCTTAGACTTTTGTCAAGAAGTGAGGCACTTCGCCCTGCACTGATGGCTATGGCAGGTCGTCACTGTCTTGACATGACTAATGAGAATGACCAGATCTATCTATCCATATCAGATTCCCATTGTGATCCCCTCTCTTGAACCAAGAATCCATCTTCTCAAAGATCACGAATCTTTCAAAACAACCATCATATATTTTATGATTCGATCGCTGAATGGCTGGAACAATCTTACTTGGCGAGTCATCTTGCAGGGAACAAGCTTCAGTCCTTCCTTGCACTTGCTGAGAAACTTGGTGCAAAACAACGTACACTCGCAAGAGGCCTCTGAGGTTTGTTGAAAAAAGGTAGTCACGGAAGAGGTAAGAGTGTGTGTTGGGTAGTTGTGACACATTCTTTCACCCACAAGTGAGACCTTCTCTCTCGTGTGCAAGTTTTTCAAGTTTTTTCATTTTCTGTTGCACACTATTTTTTATCTGCTTTAGTCGCTCGTATCTTTGTGACTACAGGTTGGGTATGCCTATGTTGATTTGATTGGAAATTTCATTTCACGTAACCCTGACCATTTAACATAGGAGTAGGAGTAGTGTTTGCCTTTTTGCTTGTCTTTGCTTTCTGGTTTGCATGTTTATTTTCTTATTGACTCGGTTGCTTTGCTTGCTTACTGTTGTTTTTGCTTTGTTTCCTTTGCTCACTATTTTTGTTTTCATTTGTTTAGTTTGCTTAATACCTTACTATTTTTGTTTACAGAAATAAGTGTTGCCAACTACTAGTTCGAGCTTTTGAATAGAGTATGTGGCTGAAATTTGAAGAGACTTAGGACATTGCAGCACTTGGATAGTCTTGTGTTTGTCTTCTCTGTGCTTGGTTGTAACCTTCGACTGATGAATTCTTGACGAAAAATATGAACCATCTGCAAGGGAATTTTTGTTCCAACCATGAACCCGTGTCCACACTGCGAAGCCCCATGCATGTACTTAGCCTCCTGCTATGTGTGTTCAAGCTCATCCAACTAGTAGAAATGGAGGAGGAGAAAATCTAAACGAGGAAACCTTTGTCAGAGGTCTCACATGCTTCTCTGAAGGAACAACCTCTTATGTTGTCAATAAGTTGGGATCCCTCTTCCACCCCAAAAATAAATAAGTGCCTATGCACAGTCCTCTTGAAAAATACAAAGGCGAAAGAACAGAAAGGCTTCCTGCGTAGAGAGCTGAAGCATGCAACTCCACCGAGGTACTGACTAGGCTCACTGGCAATGGATAAATGTGTGTGTTCCTACGTGACTCCGCCAGGGTACTGTCCAAGCCTGCTGGCAGCAGAGCAACACTAGAGATGAAAACTTATACTCTAAAAATTTTCAACTCACGAGCTAAACTACCCTTCCTAGATTCGAATACTGTGATTAAGTTGAACTTTGATTGTGTTTGACTGAGTTGGAAAACGGTGAACCATGTATGTCCACGGGGCAAGTGGGGAAGCCGGAGTAACCCACAAAGCGATTCAATACTCCCTAAGAGACCAAGACCCTATGCTATCAATGAACCAACACAAATAAGCTGGAGTTCTACCAGTGTGTTGCCATGTGTTGTAGCAGTTACAACCACCCTCCAAAATTTTGGCCTGCACCCAATTTCGAAGCCTCCCTTGAGAGTTTCACTTGATGACTGCACACACTTGGGTTAACTCCATGAGCCCGTGTGAGTCTTTGCATCTACCTTGCTTGTTTATTTCATCCAAGTTTTTGCATGTTGGTACCGAAGTCATGCTTGCAACTATGTTCTGGTCATGATCAAGGTTTTCTCTTTGTGTGTACATGTTGTGTTCGCTATGAAAGCATATGTCGTACTCATACATGGAGTCACACTCACTATCGCACAAGCGTTGTCACGGTCGATCAACAATAAATCACAAGTGTCACGCTTGTCTCTCACACCGTCAGTCAATCATGTTGAGCATGTGCATTTGCATGGTTTGGGGTTGTCTCATCATCAAGTCATGTTGGTGTGTGTTTTCAAGATCACATGTGCATCTTTCACGCATTCACACACTTAGTAATTTTGATGAAGTTTCGATGACCAAACTCCCCTCTAACAACCAGACCATCACCCCACCATTGAATCGATCAACTGTCATCCAAAACAATGTAGAAGCACCAAGCAAGTCTTTTCAAGCTGTGTTGCCCACAAGCAATTCAATCAACCTTCATGCTGGCCACCAAGGGAGTTGGACCCGACAACCCCCCAAGACTCACTCCCCTAAAAAATTATGCAGAGGCTGCTGACCTTTCCCGTTCTATTGACTGAGGAAATTGCACATATAGGTCAGACAAACACCTAGTGCCCTTCCTTGTCTCCGTCAAAAAATTGTGCAGTTTTCCCAGTCAGTCCTTCCGATAGCTAACCGACTGCTCATCCAGAAAATTGCACAATTTTCATGAGTGGGCCCTCTGCTACTCAGCAGTCTCCTCAGCTCAGAAATTGCGTAGAGATGATCAGCGGGTCGACCTCATAGCATCAGGGCAATCTCTCTCGCCAGCATCTCCCAATATCAGACTGACAATTCCCTCCAGGAATTGCGTAGTTTCTGCTACCAAGCTCCCGGTAGTTGACTGTCTGTTCCCCTTGGAAATTACATAGTTTCTACTGCCAGTGACCCAACAACCAACTACTAGTTCCCTCTGGGAATTGCGCAGTTTTGGCTACTAGGCTCCTAGCCAGTTCCTCCAAAAAACTATGCAATTTCTGCCTGTTGATCCTCCATGCAGCTTGGCCCGTTCCTCCATAAAATTGCGCAAATTTTGTTGGAAAGCCCCTATTGCCCGCTTGTTCTGGGAAATGCATAGATTCTGTCTACCTTGCCTTCTTGCAGCCCGAACTGTCCCTCCCAAAATTTGTACAGTTTTGCCTTCTTGCCGAGCCAGACTTCAGGATAGTCACTATCGACTTAGATTTCCCATCTTCATCACCTAGTGACTCTTGCATAGTTTTCATCAGTAGTTCCTGGAGCCATCATCCCACCTCACAACCTTCCTACCCCTCCTGGTCACCTGCATCCGAAATGATCATATGTCATGGTATACTAGGAGGTTTTTGGATATGATGTCATCTTGTCATGAGTGGGTACAAGTACAAGTACACCAACAAACATGGCGTGACGACGAATGGGATGAACAAAGGGATCACATGCAAAAGGAAAGGTTCACCAACGGACGAATGAATGATGCATGCAAATAGATGTGCTCGTGAATGGATGATCATGCAAAGATGTGTTCACAAACGAATGAATGAGCAAACATGCAATATGTTCTCACAGATGGATGAACGAATGTACATGCACCTTTCGCGAACAAATGAACTTGTCAAGCATTCCAACATACAAGCAAAGAGAAATGTACCAAAGCAACATCAAGTGAACCAATGACCATCGAAGACTCTGCACACCTTGCCATGTGAAGGTGAAGCTGGGACACACCATGAGGACATCCATCATTAGCAGCATTGTAGCTCGACATGCGCTCCAACAGCAACACGAATGTACTAGCATTGTCATGTCAAGTCATGTCATGAGTCATGTCACCCACATCTCTACTATGGGCCATGTTGTCAAACATTGTAATGTAACGTGGAAGTCCAAGAGACCCACTTGTTGCACAAAGAGTCATGTAAAGTCAAAAAGTCATGGAAGACAAACAATCATGAGGGTAGTTGAACAACCATAAGGGTTAGTTTCACCCTTGGCTTAATAAATACCCCCTCATTTATACATGCAAAGGACTTTTCAACTCAACTCCTCTCACATAGCCTTGAGAGTCTGTGATCTTTTCTTTGAGGAGTAAGTAGTGGCTCTAACGCTGCACACACGAGGTTAGTGATGTATGGTGTAACGATGTGCCTTGGAACTTTCACTTAATTTAGAATCATGCTAACAGGCCAACAAGTTTTCACACATGTATTGTATTTGTTGTAAGACTAACCTTTAACACTTGTAATGCATGTTTCTTGAACCTATGTTTAACACTTGAACTAATTCACTTGTTGTAATACACATATGTTAAAGAAAATGTGTTGTATATGTTGTTAATGTTATCTCGCCCATGTAGACTACTCTCCCGAACATCATACAGACCTTTCACATGGAACTTGTTATAACAACCGTTGTAGTCAGGCAGACTAATCTGTTGAATGTTATACATGTTATCTTCCCTTGTGTGTTGTGATTTCCGCATCAGTGTGGATTGTTCCACCAGAAGCTATGCATGTCTTGTTGTGTTGTGTGTTCCTAGCAGAGTTGGGACTTCTCCCAACTGACTTGGGACTCGCTCCCACACTCTCCCTCTATAGTGAAAGAACCATTGACACAAGTGACACTTACACTCACTAGGCATGTGAACCTCACTTCTCGCAAGACAAAGCAGACCACTCTCCTATGCTGACAAGAAAGAGTTACTCAAGCCACAGGTTAGGTGTGCCAGTCATACATGTTTTGGCCTAAAGCATATGAAATCCATAATACAACATTTGTTTTGGGGGTTATTGAAGGCTTTGTGTGGTTTAAAGCAGTGTTCCAAAACATGCTACCAAAGGATTAATGGGTACTTGAAGGGACAAGTATTTGAGAGAATTCACCTTTTGAATTAAATACTTCAAGTATATGTGTTAGATCTTCTAAATTCTAGAAATGTTGCAATTTTTTTTTTTTGCAAACATTTGCCAATATTAAAAGTTGAAATCCAACATCATAACTAAATTTTATATGGTCAACTATTTAAAGACATGAGTCCAAAGATGTAGGTCAAGTTGCAAGCAATGAAAAAATGTTATTTGTAAATGCAAATGCCATCAAGATGTACATTATGGTATGTAGAAGACTACACATCACTTTTGTTTAATTTGATTGAACCAATTTGCTTCAGGTCCAAATTTACAACATTAGCAATCAACAAAGAGAGTTTTAAGATATCTTTAGGGTAGCCCACCAAGTTTCTAGTGTATGGCAATGCAACAACACAAAAATGCATCCAAGGGATATGTTGAGACACATCTTACATTTACACTTTCAAGTAGAGTGCCCAATGGGAAACATTTCACACCACATTTTGGTAAGTTTTTCTTTTTGAGAGACAATGTGAAACCTTTGACCTATATTTTTGCCATCGTGAAATTGTGAGGATCACAACCCCATGTAGCACTTCCTAAAACATGGACATTACATTCGATTGGAAAATATACATGAAATTCAGTAGGATTTTGTGATGGAGATCGAACAGTGGAGGTGGATATGGATGATGAAAGATCTAGGTCAAATTAATGTTTCAAACTGACTTGAGGAAGAGAACCTTGAACAACTAAACAGCCAAGCATTTAATTATTGCAGTAGAGTGTCTCAAACTGCAATGTAATCAAAAAAATGATTTGGTTCAGGAGGTTTAATACATTAATTTTATAAATTGACAAGAAGAATAATTTCGTGAGCAACTAAACAACCCAACATCTAATTATTGAAGTAGAGTATCTCTACTTGCAATGCAACCAAGGAATTTATTTCGTTTAGATGATTAACAAACATCATTGCAACATATCAAGGGCTATTCCCCGGCAACAATATAAATCAAGTTTCAGTTAAAAACCAATAACATTATTGTAATATTTTTGAAACATCATAAAAAGGGATATTGCAGATGTGATCTGTGAAGCAGGGAAAGTGGTGATTAATGCATTAACCACTTGGTGAGAGAGAAGTTTAATTTTCGCAAAGATGATTTGTGGATCTAATAAAGTTTATGCATGCATTACAGGGCTTTTAGCTTGCGCCTATACTTTGCTTCCCCTAATGGCCGATGAGAGGTACAAGCAAAAATAGACCTTTTTTTAAGGGATTCATAGATAGGACTGATAGTTTATTTACAGAAGAATCTACTATATCTTTGATTTCAAGAAGCATCCCAACTCTGATCCAGACAACCGCATTTCCTTATAGTCTCCACCAAATTTACCATAAATTTGAATGTGTTATTTTTCGTGAAACATAAAGCTCAGGTAAACATGAAGTTTCCATGTGGTCACAGATAAATTTAGCGATTTTTACTAAGCGATTCACCCAATATCTTCTATCCATAATATTTTCTTCCAAAACAATCTGAGCTCATAGCATTAATACCTAAAACTGGTGTGCATAAATCCAGTGATAAATGACCACTTCAGGGTTCCATTGTTTTCTAAAACATGTTGATGGCAACACAATGTTGTAATTTAAAAAAAAAAATCATCCAACTATGGTATACTTTATAGTGGTGAATGCTACTTCAAAGACCAAGAAAACCTAGCCCATCCAAGCATTCTGGAAGATATTTTTTACATAAGGGAGCAAATTTGAATAATCCAACGTTAAATTCAAAAACCCACAAACGTGATTTCAAGATCCGAATCCAAAGAAAGCTGCCGAATTTAATCCTAGAGTGAAATGTGAAACACAATTACAGAGTCTGAAAAGTCCGGAGTGTTGAAATATTGCAACCCAACATATTCAAAAGAATATGGAGGACATGTGGGAAAGACAATGAATTAAAGGTTCTTTTTATATGAAGTTTTGATATTGTGTGTAACTGATAGGTATGAGAAGAGATTCCCAAAAGGATTTTGACTTTGATTTCTCAACAAAACATTTTTCCAAATGTTAGAACAATTTTGATTTTTCATAAGACTTAGTCATAATCATAACTCTTGACTTTATTTACATATGAACAATTTTTCAAATTTCACAAATCCATTTCAACTTTGACTTTTGAAATTTTCACAAATCCATTCCAACTTTGACTTTTGAAATTTTCACAAATCCATTCCAACTTTGACTTTTCAAAATTCCACAAATCCATTCGAACTTTGACTTCATTTTTTTTACTAATGACAGATTTCTAAATTTTCAAGGATTGAATTCCTTATAAAAGTTATAAGCACATTAATTTTTCAAGATCACAAAATTCCATTATAGATTCTAATGATAAACATTTTTCAAAGTTTTAGAAACCAAAATTATAACAATTTTCCCGGTACTAAAATTGTAACGCACTTCTCCAGACCCTTTTATGTCTTGAATGCAAAAAAACTTCTAATCTCAAAGAATTTAATTACAAGTTGCCATCATAACGATCCAACACAAAGATCAGTAAGAAACTTCAGAAAACTTAAAATATTACTATTGACTTCCTCCCTATCATTTAATTGCCAATCAGGTTAACCACACATATTCAAAAGAATAGAAAGCACATTTGGGAAATCCAATGAACTAAATTTCTTTGTAAATAAATTTTTGATGTTATATGTGGAATTGATAGATATGAGAAGACATTATTACAAAGATTTTGACTTTGATTTCCTATAAAAACACTTCCAAATTTTCACAAAGGCAATTTTGGTTTTTCATAACCATATGCGTTAATCATAATTCCAACTTTGACTTAACAACATTGGTCAAATTTCCAACTTAACGACATTTTTCAAATTTCCACATCCATTCAGACTTTCACTATAAAAATTTTATAACAATCTTCAAAATTTGCACCGATTAATTCGTTATAGCCATGTTAATTATTCAAGATCAGACAATTTCAACATAGATTCTTCGTAACAATAACGCTTGTTCAAAGTTCAAAACTTTTAAAATTCAAAATTGTAACAATTTTTACAATACTAAAATTCTAACGTATTTCTCCAAACCCTTCCATGTATTGAATTCAGGGAACCTCTATATGTCAAGGAATTTAACTTCAAAGATGCCATCCACCACAAAATCTGTAAAAAACTTGGGAAAACTTAAGATATTACTGTTGACTTCCTCCCGAACGTTTAATTGCCAATCACGTTTATCACACATCTCAGACTCTCGCCTTTAATCATGTAATCAAATGCCTTGTTGATATCGGCAAATGAAACTTCATGTGTGATAAATTTCTCCAATTCAAGCTTCTGCAAAAAAAAATAAAGAAGTTAGCTTGAAAGACTAATTACATGGAGATCAAAGAGTAGTGATGTCTGACAGGAAAGGAAAGCAGCAGGCATGGCCTGAGAGAGCCATTTCTATCCTCAAATCTAACCAAATGAATGAATCTTCATAGAATAACAAATGAAAGAAAGTCCTACCTTGTCCATATACAATTCTACAAGGCCTGGCAAATCGGTACGGGGCTTATAGTTTCCAAAGAAAGTTCCTTTCAATGTCCTTTCGTTCAGAAAATTCACGGGGCTGGTTGCAAAGACTGCGTCTGAATGAGGGACACCCACTAAAACGGCTACACCCCAACCCTGAACAAACACATTACTCATTTGATCAGCATATGCATAGTAGCTAAAACTGAGCATATATTTACAATTTCAGAAGAAAGGGAAGGGAAGGCAGAGTAAATACGTCATGGCAGGATTCGAAGGCTTGAATCATGGCCTTCACATTCCCTGTGCACTCGATGCTGTAGTCCACCCCTCCATCGGTTTTCTCGGCAATAACCTGATAAACTCCCAGGGTTTAGTTTTAATTTAAAACATTTCTCCGAATACAATACAACACAAAACTGAATTGAGCTTTAACATAATTTCTTTTACACATCTATTGAGCACCAACACAGAGCAATAAATTTGAAAGAGAAAGGAAAAGAGAAGTTGAAATCATTGTAGGAAGCTCAACCAACCTCTTGAATAGGCTTCTTGTGGTCCAGTGGGTTTATAAATTCCGTTACACCAAAGAGCTTTGCTGAAAGAGGACAGATTACAAAAACGATTCAAACAACGAAATAGAAAGGAAATTCTTGAGTCAACATACATACAGTGATTAACAAATGATGGAAATGGGCATTTTACAACCTTTTTCAAATCTGTCACTGTTTAAATCGATTCCAATTATTCGAGAAGCTCCTGCAATTC
This sequence comes from Pinus taeda, assembly GCA_000404065.3. Classification (NCBI taxonomy): domain Eukaryota; kingdom Viridiplantae; phylum Streptophyta; class Pinopsida; order Pinales; family Pinaceae; genus Pinus; species Pinus taeda. The sequence continues at coordinate 28,069 of APFE030275227.1, forward strand.
TTGCCCCTTCAGCAGCCTGCGTGCGTAGTTAAGCCCGGGTCAGATGTCTTATAGAAAATTCAACAGTAAACTCGTCATATTGATCCCATAAAAAGAAAAATTCAGAAATAAAGCTGAATTTTGCTTACGGCAAGCCCAACACCCCCAAGGCCAAATATTGCTACTGACGAACCCTTCTTGGGTTTGGCTACATTCAAAGTCGCCCCCATCCCTGCATCCACAATAAAATGAATTTTGAATAGGAATTCCAATCAAGGAAACGATCATGGTGGTGATTGTATTAACAGTCCAGCAAGCGGAACTCTAAGAATTCAATCACCCACTTATGAATCAATAAACAATGTAAACTAATTCAATTATATCATTGTGATATTTCACAATCATCAGCGAATTAAGTTTCGAAAACCCCAGAAAATAATTTACCTGTTGAGACCCCACAACTCAGTATACAGACTTTGTTCAGAGGAGCCTCTGGATTAATTTTGGCAAGGGAGCCGACATGCGTAACTGTATACTCGCTGAAAGTCGATGTACCAACGAAGTGGTAAATGGGTTTGCCATTGATTGAAAACCTCGACTTCCCATCACTTATCATAACCCCTCTGTCAGTATTAATTCTTAAAAGATCACACATGTTGCTCTCCTCTGACTTGCAGTGTCTGCATTCTCCACATTCTCCAGTAAATACGGGAAGCACAGTGTCACCCTCCTTGAGGTCAGTCACCCCTTCTCCAACACTCTCAACAACTCTGTGTCAACCAACCTATAGTTAGTGACCAATAAATCACAAAAAAGTTACTGTCCCTTTTGCCCTTTTTGAAATTCTATGTCTGCTAGTATGCCTAGTTAACTTTTTTGAATTATCGATTTATGGACAAGAACAGAGTGTATACCCAGCTGCTTCATGTCCCAAGATGCGGGGAAAGAGAGGAGTTTGGCCCTGCAACCAAAGCAGTAACAGTCCGAATTTTTTTATAATAAATATTTAAAAGTAATTTAAAGGTATAAAGAGATGTCAGTGTGTTATACAGTATCCAACTTTAATTCTTCTGTATGTTTAATAAGTTTAGTTCTAATGATAATTATTCATAGCATACCTTTGCTTCCCAGAAATAAAGGTCTGTATGACACAAGGCAGTATAATGAATTTTGACTCTGACTTCCATTGCCTGTGGGGGAGCCACCTCCACTTCTTCAATCTTCAGAGGCTCCCCTGCTGCCCATGCAACAGCAGCTGCAACAAAAGTACAAATATCAGATTTCAAGAAACACACATACAGTCTGCATAAATCCATCTTAACCCTGAAAATCAATTTTGCCCTGAAATGATCTACATGAAATAAATAGAATGTGGATATGATTCCTTGCACTGAACTAATTACCTTTGCATTTGATAACCTGGCCTGCAGTAGAGCTTGCCATTTTCCTTTCTGCGTAGATGTTATTTTCTTTTGCAATCGTAGTATGATGGTGAACAAACAAACTTTCGCATTGGTGTTGCAGGCACATAGGCTTCCTGAATTTATATCCCTACTTCCCTTTGAAACACCGACAATCGATTGCGGTGAAGACTTTGGTATTTGTGGGCATCCAGCTGTGATATTCATTTATTTAATTGACCATGGGGCTTCCATCTCATTCCGCACATGAATTTGATTTGTTGAGAGCATGGATTACGTAGAAACCACCCTAACTACCTTAATACTGGCGCCAATGGTTCCATGCGATAGGTTACTTTACAGAATGTCCAAGAGCGCGGGAGCGGGAGCTGCGAGGTTAAAATTAAAAGTCTCCTTCTTAACATTTGATGGTTTCAGCTCACCAGGTTTGGCGGAACCGCTGGTGTTAGTTGACCATTATGGGGTCCTACTGGGGTTCAAAACCGTTGTTTGTGGGCAGATACCGTGGGTTCAGATATACAGGGGCAGCCCGTCTGACCTCCTCTGCGTAAGATGTGTGATTTATCAAATTTTCTATTAAAAGATAATTTAACAAGGGCGACTTTTATCTTGAATACTTTTTATGAGATTGAAGCCCGATACTGTGCATTCGTTATCATTCGGTTATAAATTCTAACACTATCGTACAATTGCTTTACCAATTTAATAAAATAAAATTAAATAAATTGATTTTCCTTATAATTGAATTTTTTTAAGGTTAATATATGTTATTTTTAAGATATTAGCATGATTAATTTATGATTTGAATAGAAATAATTTAGAAATATTTAAATAATCAAAATTATAGAAATGTTTAAATAGTCAAAATCATCTAGAGATTGTACCTGGTTTAGACTAGAAAAACCCATGGCTAAATTTTTATAAATTTCAAACCTATAACTTTTTAGGATTTGAAGTATTTAAATAGTCAAAATCATCTAGAAGTATTTAAATAGTCAAAATCATCTAGAAATTGTACAGGGTCTAGACTAAATTAACCCATGGCAAAATTTTTATAAATTTCAAAACTTATAACCTTTTCACAATAGAGTAATCTTAACAAAAATCCTCTCACAAAATTATATACCCCTAAATTCAATTGAATAAAATTTTACTTTATTTTTTTTTAATTTTAATACTTTGATTTTTCTTTAAATATATTAACCTTTAAACAAATATAATTTTATTATAGAAATGGAAAGATTTACCATTTAGCTTAAAAATGTTTTATTATAAAAAAAAAAACATTCACTAAATGAAAATCTTCATTTACTTTTAAAATTAACTTTTAAACATTTTTAAAACTAAATAAATTAAAAGGCGAATGAATTCAATTTATTTTATTAATTTATCTTTTTTCAATCCTATAAAATTTTATTTTAATTTTTAATAGTTCAAGTTTTCTTTAAATCTATTAAAAATTTGATACAAAATTTTATTATAGAAATTCCAATCAATTAAAGTTTTATTTATAGAAATTCCAATCAATGAAATGGAAACATAATTTTTTTTTAATCAAATTTATTTTAAAAATATTAAAATTATTTAATTTTTCTCCCAAAATTATATATTTTAAAATAATCTATATTAAATAATAATTTTTATTATAAATTTAGAAAAAATAAAATTATTCAAAATTAATATTCACTAACTAAAATTATCTTAATAACTAGTGCTTAACCTATAGGCTATGTGGTGCATTGTGAAAGTAGCCACGACAATCACCTTGAAAGAAGCGGAAACCCCTCCTTCAAGAGTGTGGTCACGAGGGATGGATGTTATGATTCAAGTTGTCAAATGCAAACACCCCATCAATCGACTCCGTGCCAAGTCCTGTGGACAAAAATAAAGATGATCCTCCACTAGGGGTGAATTGGCAAAAGGTAAATGCCTCCTTAAGGCAATCAAACATTTCAAATATGAAATAAAATCAAACAAAATTGAGAGCTACATCCAACATATGCAGGATCATGCTTTAATATGCAAGTTCAACAACATTTGGCTAATGGAGAGAGCATTGGTTGGATGGATCCAACAAAAATGGTAGTTAAAGGGGCACATTGATCTCGACACAGGGGCAAAGGGTTTCTTTACAATGATTTTTGCAAATTTAGAGACAAAAACAAGGTGTTTGAGAATGACCCACATTTTTCCAATATTGCAGAGTTATTCATGAAATTCTAGCAAGAAAGGTGCAATCCAAAAAAGGAAAAATTCCTAGTAGCGCTAATTTGAGTTTGCATATTTCCTCCGCCAAAAGAATTTTGGGAGAAAATTTTAAAAATTATTGGAAACGCAATCAAAGATTTTGTGAAAATATATGAAGTGACCAAGCAAGAATGCTACATCTCATATTGGAGGATATGTGTGTATATGGATATTTTCGAGCTTTCAGATTTATGTGATTGTTATCGTGTTTCAAAAGGTTTTCTGAATCCTTCGCATTTATGCTAGTTTGAATCAATCAAAATCTTCTCCCTTGATAAACTTTGGAAACAACCTCTAGATTATGAGCATGTACCATTCAAATACCATAGGTGCCATGAATATGACCATCTTTTCAAGAATTGTCCCCTGAATCTCACAAAGGCAACAAAAGAAAATTAGTAGAAATTAGATCATGAGGGCTTTCAGAAATTCCAACCTTGTAAAAAAGAAAACCCTTTGAGCACAAAATGTGACCAACAACAGAAGAGCACCTTGAATAAAAAAAACCAGTATGAGACATTGACAAGAGAAGAGTAGGAAATGTCAAATTAGGTACATCCTTAAGAAATATATCAAGATAAGGGCAATGGAAAACCAGAGGAAGCTCATAAGCAAAAAGTTCCAGAGGAATCCACAAAGTACGTACCAATAGAAGAAATTGATATGCTAGACATACATGGGACAGGGAATGCTGATGGACATGGATATGGATGAAATCACACTCTCGAACCTCATTGAATAATAGACAAGCAAGGACCCAGAACATATACTAGTTCAAAAAAAAATGTTGTTTAGATAGACATATCTATGGCTAAAAATTAAAAGGAATGTGACTTTGAGGGGAGCAAGATCATCTCCAACAAGTCTTGAAATCCATACACAACACTTCAAAGATACTCCCAAGAATATGAAGAAAGACAAAAAGAGAGGAAGGGAAAAAGAAAAAAAAAAGAGCTAATATAGGAGATTGGGTATGCACTTTTTAATTCTAGACAAGTGACATTTTAACTAAGGTGTTTTCCTCTACCCAACATCATTCTCAATGCAAATAATTATTGTGGTTTTCCTAATTCACTTGGAATTTACTAGTACCATGGAATAATATATTACATCATGAAGTCTTGGTCAGTATATCTTTTTGTATGTATCTGGTTAGTCTATGGACATTTGGGATAAAAGACATTAACTTTTTTCATTGGCTTGATTTCCAATTAGGAAAATCAAAACATAAGGATTTTGATATTATGTAATCTAATATCATTTTAATAGAAAAAAGCTTAGTTACCCAAAAAAACAACAAAAACAAAAGTATCCCACAAATAATAGAATAGATCATCATAAATTCAATAAAAAAAATTATCATAAAATAAATAAATAAAACAAGATGACTTTTTAATTTAAAAACCACTTAGGTGGGCACTTCTTTTTAACTACAATATATATAGCTTTATTAGTACCCACTTAACTTGTGGTCATGAATGTTGATATGGGAAAGACGATGAAAATAAGGGATTGAAGAGGAAAAAATAACCTTCCATTAGTGGTGACATGTTGATATATTACATTTCTCTATAACAACAATTGTTGGATTAAAAATTATACTCAAAGGGGAGTGAATCGGTATAATAGAATTTAATACTATTTAAAGCATTCAATTAAAAAATAATATACTAGCCAGATAAGAGCATTGAATACGGGATATACATTGAATCTGATCTAGGAGAAAACCACAAAACTTCTTTTAATTATTTGATTGAAGCAGGCACCAACCTACTGCTACAATATAGTTAGACACCAATCTACAAGAGACACCAATCCCCTTAGCTTTGCAAGCACCAACTTGTAGTAGACATTGATCCCTTAATATTTGAAAGCACCAACTTGTAGGAGACACCAATCCCCTTTGATTTGCAAGAACCAACTTGCAGGAGACCCCAATCCCCTTTGATTTGCAAGCATAAACTTACAGTAGACACCAATCCCCTTTGGATATGTTGATCCAATTCATTACCTTCTAGATCTTTGTTTCATCACATTTTCAAAGTGGATCTAGAAGCACCATTCTAAAACTCTTATGCTTCAACAAACTTTAATTCATATCTACTTCATTTTTTTCTCCTCAAGAACAAATCACTCTCCCTAGTTCACCTGCAACCATTTAACATAATATGAAAATTCCATGTAATAAAAGTAAATAAAGGCAAAATAATAACCACAGATGATGGAACACTTATTCCAAGCTGAATGTTGAGCAGAATCCTAGTGATGGGGATCACTTGTGATCGTTTATGGCTAAGGAAATCGGCAAAGGAAATGGCTAAGGCTTTGGAAAGGAAAAATGGCATTTTTGGCACAATTATTTATGAAAATAATGGAAATTAGGAGAAAAGCGAGGTGAAAGGTCATAGGTTGCATGTGAGGAGGAAAATAATGGAAAATGAAGAAAATAGAGGCCTCATTCATAAAAAGGCTTTTGAGGATCAGTTGCTAATCTTTTGTTAGTTTAGTTTTGGAGCTCTCTCATTATTCTCTATCTCATACTCTTGGAGATTTAGAGTTTTCTTGGAGCACTCTTGGTGGGTGTGGCATACTTGGATTCTTGGACCAAGAAGGCAAAGAAAGAGTAGGAGAGTGCAAGAGGACATCTCTATCAACAACTACATCAAATTTTCTTGCAGGTACCAAGTTGCATGTATGGTTTCTTCACTAGTTTTGGTATGCATGGCATATGCATGTGGATTATTGGTCATGATTTGTCATTGGCATGGAGGATTTCATGTGTTGGCAGTGGATTGCCTAGCCTTTCCGATTCCTGGATAGTCATGGTGATTGTGGTTTTACTTTCATTTTTGGTTTTTGTTTGGTTCTCGTGTTTCCTTAGCTTGGGTTGAGTTATTAGTTCCTGGAAGCCCTATAACAACTTGGTTTGGGTTACTGGTCCTGGAAGCCCTTGGAGTGTTGAGTTACTAGCCCTAGAAGCCTTGTTTGGACAAATTCTCTAGATGCCTAGTAGAAGTTCTGGGTTGAGTTACTAGTCCTGAAAGCCTTGGTTGGAGCAAACGCTCTAGAAGCCCTGAAAGGCTTGGATGGAGACCAATATGATTATGGTTTTGTGATGTCCGACCGTGAGGTAGAATCACTGTTTGATGGGTTGAGGTGGATGGCCTCTAGAAGCCCTGGAAGAGTTTTGACTGATGTGTTCTATGAGATCCAAAATTCATGCTTGGAATATGGCACAGGGGTGAATGGCTTGGAATATGGCACAGGGGTGAATGGCTGAAGAGAGATTTGGATCAGCCATTCTACGGTTAGGTGGAATGTGGAAGTCCCATCCTTGCATCATTAATGAAAGGTTATTTCTCCTTGTATTCCTATGAAAATTTTGATGGATTATATGTGGTCTATATGATTGTACTTTCACAAGTATTTTTGTTGCTATTATGTTGGTTATGTATGTGTTTTTTGACAATAGCCATGTGTGGCTCTCATCATGTTTTTACTTGCAATTTAATGATAAATGTATCTATGACCTAATGGATGGAATGGCAGTTGATGTTTTGATGCATCAATGGTTCTTAGTGATTCTCGACTAAGTATTAGAGACCCCTATGCTCAGAACTTTTATTTACACCTATAGATTACCTATTCGCGATATGTTTGGCGAAATGCTTGTCATGGATAGTGGGGGTCCAGTCAAGGTCTTGAACAAGTATTTTCTTTAATACTATCATTTCCATATTATTTTACTAATCTGAAGAGATGGTTCAATTCTGGGTAGTGACCTAGGCTCTGGGCCTGAAAAGTGGCTCAAATCCTGAAGTCACTGGCATAACACTAGAAAATTTAGTCTTTGGTCACTGGCAGGCAAGCCTTTGAGAGCGACTTTGAGTTTCTGGTCATTGTCATGCCTATAGCATGAGAGAGATTGAGGATTAAGTTGTCCAAAAGTTCAATGAGACTCAAGGGCAAGTTGTCTAAAGTATTGGATTGGTTGTAGCTGATGTTGAATGTTTGTATAGTGTGTTTATGTCGATTCCACTTCCTTAACATGAATTAGGAGGTCGAATCATATCATAGTGGCCTATTGTCACATGTTTACCCTGGTTGGCCGGTTTCTTGGGTAGATGTGGGAGGAGGGTGTTATAGAGTTGTATTAGAGCATGGTTCACCCCTCGGACTAGATGGGTTATGTGTTGGTCATGCATGCATGTCAGTTTCATGTGTGTCTCTCACACTTGCCTTCCATGTGCTTGTTGGATTTGCATGATGTTGTCCATGGTTGTAGTGATGTCATCATGTGAAACTTGAGGTTGTTGTGGTGGAATGCAACGTCGTGAGTGTATGACTGGTTACATGTCAATTTATGTTGCTTACATGTATTGTTGTAGTATGCTTGGTTACATTCTTGCATGATTGGTTACATTCTTGTATGCTTGGTTGCATATATCATTCTTGAAGGTTTGATTTCAAGTATTTTTCATTCATGCTTGATCATATGTGTTTATGCTTATGTTTGGATGGTTATGCATCGCTTATTCATGTTCATGGTTGCATGTGGTCAAGTGTATAGTGACATAATGATGGTGGTTGTCATGCATGAGGTCGTGGTGTGTGTTGATGTTGAGGTCATGCATTGATGACTAGACCCTAGCTAGAATGATGGTTGCATGGCCATGTGCTTGTTTTTTATGTTTCTATAGGTTGTCATGATTATGATATATATGTATCATGCTGATTTATTTATCTTGCAAACTAGGTATCCTCCCCGAGTTATACTAAAGTACGTTGGTTTATTGTGATTTGGTTTAGCTGACATGATGTTAGGTCCCTATACTACTAGTGTAACCCCTTATTGTTATTAGTACAACCCCCTTATTATATTTTTGTGCCCATGTAGTCCACATATTGTTATTATTGTGCCCCATAGAAGCCCACTATTATTATTATTGTGCCCTTACATTATTATTATTATGTTGGCTCTAATTATATTATGACCCCTTAGACTCCTATATATGGAAAGAAGGTCTTGTCATTTGTATCATCCAATAATTATTCATTTGAGTAATGTAAAAGAGGTTTCCCCCTCAAAGAGGTTGAATTCTAAGGCGTTGATCTTTCTTTTCTATCTTTTTGTGAGATGGTTTCATAACATTTGGTATCAGAGCTTTGGATTCTAGGGTTTCGCTGCTCCAAACAGGTCATCATGGAATTTTCACTATAATGTTTTTTCTGCGATGTTTCAGAAGCTAACAAAAAAAACCCATTTGAGCTGAATTCGGTCTAAACTTCAGGTCCAAATTTTAGGGCTTATCTTGCTATATTTTTGGATATATGATCTGCGAAATTTAGGTTTTTTGCAGACTCTCGAATTACATTCCAAACAGGTGACCTAGGGAAAATCGTCATAACTTTTGTTCTGAGCATCAGATTGAAATTTCATAAGCATTTGTGGAAAGAGGATGGCCTTTAGTTTTCTATATATCAATTTCAGGTACTAAGGTCGAAACAATGACACATGGCACTTCATACAAGTTCGCTCTATTGAACTAGTCTATAATCAAGTCACTGTGGGAGATTTGGCATAAATCTTCCTTGGAGAATCCAGTCTTGATCACACTTGTGGGGTTAGAAATAGGAATCAAAGGGCTACTATAGGACGCGATTTTAGATATTTGAGATCCACAGTTACAAAGATACAACAGATTCAATATTGAGCTCTTACAAAGTGAAAAAAAGGTGTGTAGTTTTTTTTTTAATTTTGCATAAGATTGGTCTGAAAAAATTAATTTGAAGGAATTCAAACGGAATAGTGAAGAACTATTAGCATTAATTGATGCCTTGAAGAAAGAAAATGGAAACACCTAGTAAGCAACCTGAAAGCTCTTGCATGACTTGTGAAGAAGAGGAAGAAATGCAACACAATATATCAAAATTACAAGACCAAGTACAACAAATTTCACTCTCACAAAAGGTAACTAAAGCTAAGATGAATGGCATGGAAGCTAATATGAATGGCGTGCAAGTAAATATGGATGGCGTGGAATATACGATGGCTGGATGGAAGCTAAGATGAATGGCATGGACGCTAAGATGGAGGAATTGAAGATAAATTTGAATAAGTTGCTACAAGAAATGGTTACTAATGGTAAAAGGGTAGTAAAGGAAACTCATGATGAGAACAAAACAAATGTTAATCATGATTTCATAGACTCTAATGTTGGATTGAAGACCCACCATGTTCCAAAAATCAATATGAGGAAGTTTGATAGCAAGGATCCTGGAACATGGATACTACAGATGGAGCAATTTTTCGATCTCCATAATGTGCAAAACAAAAAATAGGTACATATTGCAACTTTATATTTGGAACCAAATCAGTTTGTATGGTATCGATGGCTTTGCTCTCGTAAACAAATTGTCACTTGGGCAGTTTTTACAGAAGAAATGATAGCACATTATGACGATACAAAAAGCAACACCTTTTTTAGCCAATTGATAAATCTCAAACAAAAGGGTTCAATGATGGAGCACATTGAGGAC
>APFE030275228.1:0-23287 GCA_000404065.3 Pinus taeda
AGTTCCCACCTCTAACCCTATTACATTAAGGTACATGATGATCATGGGGAAACCATTGAATCAGGCTTTTCTACTTTAAAGACCCAAGTATCAAATGTTTCTGGAGCTGATAATTCAGTAAACATAATATCACCCACAGGAAAATCCGAGGTCATATAAGAATAAAGATTTTGTATTTATTGGGTTTCTTTTTTTGGAGGATTAAGGATTTTTTGGGAGTCATGATAGAAGGCGAGTGACCTTTTCCTAGATTCTCCCTCGATTGGAAGAAATTTTTTTATGGTTAGAGGGTCTATATTAAAAGAATTAGAGTAGGAAATAGTGTCCAAATCTCGATTGAACGAGACGGGACTGTCATTAGAAGCAGACACAAACTGAAAAGTAGATGTGGGGGGAATGAAAATCCCCAAAGGAGAATGTCAGAAAGATGAAGTAGGGGGATCCAAGTCAACAACTAATGGAGGAAGATGTATGCTAGTGTTAGTGGGAGGGAGAAGAGTATTCATAACTAGAGATATAATACCCAAATGAATGTCACTAAGGGGGTCATTAGAGGGAAAAAAATGAGGGGCGACAAAATCAGGGGTTGAATAGATACTAGAAGGAGGATTAGAGTTACCTGGAACATTTTACAGGCTTGTGGGAAATTGAAAATCATCCAATCCATTGCAAGCATATGCCAAAAGAGAATAAGAGCGACCCCATGAAGATATTTATCGACAAGATTGGTGGTGATTCAGATAGGTCACTAGCTGGTGATCTTACGAGTGACAAACCAAAGAACTGTATGGGATCTTACAATAGTCAATGTTTAGTCTGTGGGTGAAGGAACCCCATAATAATTCCAACATAGACAATAGACCACTTCCACAAGTGTCTTCAACGAGCACCAAAGTGTTAGAAAATTATATATTATAGAGCAATGGAACACATAGAATATAGCAGAAATATAAACACAGAAAACACATAAAACCATAGAGACACAAATATACATGGTTCATCTAGTTTGGGCTATGTCCACCTCGAACAGCCAGTCCTTCCTTTCTATTATCCAGCAAAATGAAGAGACACAACCAACAGTAGATCCGCTGTAATATCCTTTTTTTTCTCTCACAGTCTCACCACTTTGTTTCTCGCTCAGAGAATACACATCTATTACATAGCCTCAATATAATGCCCTCATACAAAGAGAGGGGTTTCCTTCTAGGGCAAAAAATCCTAAACTAAACATAAGTTCTACCATCAGATCATTCGCCTAATGAACGATTCAGATTGACTAGAAATTACTATACTTTTACAAAGCAATTTTACATATGTTTTTACCTTCGGGGGCACTGCCCCCGAAATCCCCACTGGGGGACCGCTTGCCCCTGGACCCCCCAGCCGAGGGGGATCAGTCCCCCCGAACCCCCGTGGGGGGGACAAGTCGTCCCCGCACCGCCCCGCGTGGAGGGGTGTACAAAATTCCTAGGGTATACATCCGGCTGAAACAAATACCTCTAAATAATCATGCTCCACACTACCATCCATCCAAGGAACTTGAAGTCCCTCTATTTATTAGATAAAGAACATTATCTACAACATCTACCCAAAATTGTAAAGACAATCCTGCGTGCAATCTCATGCACTTTGCACGCTTCATGATTGTTCTATTCATCCTTTTTGACACACCATTTTCTTGTGGTGTTCTTGGAACTGTCTTCTTTCTACGAATTCCATGCTCTAAACAGTACCTATCAAAATATTTGCTGCAATATTCACCTCCATTGTCTGATCTGAGACACTTCAATTTCTTTCTTGTCTCAATATCAACCAAAGATTTCCATTTCTTGAAAGTATCAAATGCATTAGATTTATTCTTAATACGATAAATCCAAGTTTTTATATTTACATCATCAATAAAAGTAACATAATAATGAGAGCCACTAAGAGATGATACCTGAGAAGGTCCCCATACATCTGTATGCACAAGCTCTAATTTTTCACTCTTATTTTCTTTCCCAACTCTGAGAAATCTGACTCTCTTCTATTTTCCATAAATGAAATTCTCACAAAAGTCCAAATCAACATTCTTCAAACCTGGCAACAAATTCCTTTAGTGAAGAATCTTCATCCCCTTCTCACTCATGTGTCCGAGCCTATGATGCCATAATGTTGCATCTGCTCCTTTGGAAGTTAAAGCATTAACAAAGTTAGAAATGCCATTGCGTAAATACAATGTACCATCCTTTTCGCCTTTTGCTATTACCAGGGCTCCTTTGGTGACCTTCCAAACTTTATCTGTTAAAGTTGTCACACAACCTTCACTGCCTAACTACCCTATTGAAATCAGATTTTTCTTCAGATCTGGAACATGCCTTACCTCCTTTAGTAGCCATTGGTTTCCATTTTGCTATTCGACAAGAACCTTACCCATTCTAACAATTTTACAGGGTTTATCATCACCCAAACAGACTTGTCCAAAATCTCCTTGAACATAGTCATGAAAATATTTCTTATCAGGTGTGGGATGGAATAAGGCCCTTGAATCTACCACCCAGGAGTCAGTAATATTTTCGAAAGATAGAATCAAAGCATCTTGTAACACCTCACCTGTCACATTTGCTTCATGATTTTTTTTCTTGTTGTTCATCTCCATCTTTTCCCTTCCGAGATCTACAGTCTTTCTTTAGGTGTCCTTTCTTTTTGCATTTCCAGCACACTATCTCGATCTGGACTTGGATATACCTTTCCTTGATTTACTGTGATATCCTGAGCTCTTTCCTCTTTCCATTTTTATTCCCCTAGACTCTACACTCAAAGCATTACCTGATGTCTCACTGGAGCTTTTCCATCAAATTTCCTTGCTAAGGATAGCATCGACAACATCATCAAACTTTAAAGTACTAGATTCAGAAATAGAGTTCCTAATGGCCATTACTAAACCATTCCAAAATTCTGGCAATGAGCACAAGAATAACAGAGCTCTAACTTCATCATCAAATTTTACCCCTATAGAACTTAATTGACTTGTAATAGTATTAAAATCATTTAAATGGTCTGCAACAGATCCACCTTCCGACATATTGATATTAAATAACTGTTTCATAAGAAATACCATGTTCGAGGTTGAGGATTTTTCATATAGTTTCGCCAATGCCTTAATCAAACCCTCTGTCATTGTTTCCTTCGAAATTTTGAAGGCGACCAACACTGCAAGGCACAACCATACTGTTCCAAGTGCCTTTCTATCAAGAAGGTTCCATTCTTCATCTGTCATACCCGTCGTCATCTTTGTTTTTCCGCCCAATGGTAGGTACATATCTTTCTGATATAGATAATCTTCCATTTGCATCTTCCACAGTGAGAAGTTTTGGCCGTTAAATTTCTCGACCCTAAACTTACCATATTATGCCATTGCTCCCACTCGAACGAGGAACCCTTCTTTCCTACAAGTTTATTAGCCAAATAGACCTTCGGCTCTGATACCAGTTGTTAGAAAATTATATATTACAGAGAAATGGAACACATAGAATATAGCAGAAACATAAACATAGAAAACGCATAAAACCAGAGAGACACAGATATACGTGGTTCACCCAGTTTGGGTTACGTCCACCCCAAACAACCAATTCTTCCTTTCTATTATCCAACAAAATGAAGAGACACAACCTACATCAGATCCGTTGTAATATCCTATATTTTCTCTCATAGTCTCAGCTCTTTGTTTCTCACTTAGAGAATACACATCAATTACATAGCCTCAATACAATACCCTCATATAAAGAGAGGGGTTTCCTTCTAGGGGCAAAACCCTAAACTAAACATAAGTTCTACTGTCAGATCATCCGCCTAATGAACGGCTCAGATTGACTAGAAATTACTATACTTTTACAAGGCAATTTTACATATGTTTTTAGCTTTCGGGGTGCTGCCCCCGAAACCCCTGTTGAGGGACCGTTGACCCCCGCACCCACCAGCCGGGGTAGATCGACCCCCCAAAACCCCCGCGAGGGGGAAAAGTCACCCCCGCACCCCCCCGCATGAAGGTGTGTACAAACTTCTTGGGGTATACATCCGACTAAAACAAAGACCTCTAAATAATCATGCTCCACACCCAACACAAAGCAATTTTCTTATCCAATTGTCCAATGCTCCTCTCATCCCAAAAGTACAGAGTGTTGATGGAATTATGGAAGGAGCTCGGATTTTCCACAGTGTTCATATTTTATGGTCGATGTTTCGAGTTTGAACCTAGACTCATCATCAAGACAATTTTGTGGAGAGAAGAAGGAAAAAGGATAGGTATAAATATGAAATTAGTTAGATTAGAAGACCAATTGGCCGACTCATTAACTGCTTAATATTTATATTATTATTTAAGTTTCTGTTTTACCTTGTTTTTTATTATTAATTTGTTAGTTTTTATCTTTACTAATATTAATAATTAATATTTCGTTTTATATTATTGTAATAGATTGTTATTAAATAATGATTTTTACTAATGCTTGCGTTCTTCATTAGCTTTTAGTTTTATTTTTATTTGTTTAGTAATGTTATTTATAATTTCTTATTGCTTATTGAATTATTATTTATATTGCTGCATACGTTATTTTATATTGAGTATTTTTATTAATTTATATTTGATTGATAATATTAATGTCCTCTTGTTATTTTAATTATTATCATTAACGCTATTCTAATTATTTTTAATTAATGATATGTTCTTATTAATTAATTATTTTTATTAATATTTCATTCATATTTATAGTTTCCTCTTAGTTATTAATTATTAATTTTAGTTAATACTCTTATTTAATCAATATATTTATTACTTGCTTATATTATTATTATTATTATTTTTCTTATTTTTATTGTTGCTTTTGACAATATCAAAGATCGCCAAGCAATCCCATAGATCAAGAGGGTGTCCCAACAATTTTTCCCAAATAATATTCTGACTAGGGGATTCCTTGAAAGGGTTAAAATCACCGTGCCATTTTTGTAAAATTAACTAACCCCTTCCTTTCACCAAAGGCAAGCCTAAAATGAGAGCTCAATGTCTTCCTGACTGATAAAAATGGAAGCAAACCTAGCCATTTTGCATCATAATGATCCTCGAGTGGTAAATTAGCTTAGGGATCCAAAACCTCGACATCCATTGTTTAATCTAGTCCCCTGTCACATGAGTGTATTTCCAGCGCCCAAAAGGAACTTGTAACTTAAAATGCTCAATGCTATCCCTAAAGGACTAGCTTCTTTGAGTGGTATTATTTGTTGTATCATTCAAATTCAAGGATTTTAGAATTCTTATCACCACCTTTCTTGTTAGAGTAAACTGTGATGCAATCAGCTACGGGAACATCCGTAAAGTCACTGGAATGTGTCTCAGTCCCATTTCCTTATGAATGGTCGCATTGTCAGTTAATTTGAGCTCGATTTTCCACTCAAATCGTGATAGTGATGAGAGAATGGGGATCAAGAGAGGAGGTTAGTTGCATGATGTACAAGCATCAATGCACCAAAAATGATAGCGACAAATTCAATAAGGTAGGTAGGTATCTTGAATAACTAAGATGCCTTCAAGTCAAAGTTTACACCTTAGATCGAAATCCAAAATCTCAATGGAAAAAGAGAGTGTGAAATGTAAGGTCACTTATGTCACCCCTCCAGGAGTTGGCAAGAGTGGAAGAGAAAGACAACTGATAGGAACACATGTATCCCGATATTGTATGATGTTGTCCAACCTAGGATACCTCTCATAAATGGTCCCGTCTTGTAATTGACAACACCTATATGCATTAAATTATCACCAAAATTCACAAACCAATAAATGGATTCCAAATTGAAAATCAGAAGCACGCTTAAACTAGACCCACTGAGAGGAATGAAAAAAAGTAAAACCACAACTCTGTAAGGTGAATCAAAATCTCAAGGGATGAACTCTTGAGATAGATGTCCAAAAAACAAGTGCAAGAACAACATCCGAATATATCCCAAAGTCAACAATTGCGACAATGACACTAAGCAATCCTTGCTGAAGCTTGTTCCTTTGATAATTCAACCCCCAGATACAGAACGTAATTATTGGATCTCAATATTAAATAGAGATTAATAACCTCCTCTGCAAGCCCTACATTCCCGCTTCCTTAGTGCTGACAAATAGATCACGTTGAATACAAGAGAAAAAGAAGGACGCCAATCAACATTAGGTCAGTTATGAATAGATATCTATGTATGTTTGGAGCTCCTATCAACTCTATCCATCTCTAGCTCCTATATAATCAATTCCCGCCATGTTAATTTGGTTTCTAACACCCACTCAATTGATGAAAAACAACCAGGCCAAAATCAGTAACCTGATCAGTGGAAACCTCTATGTCCTGCTGGATGGTTCCTATCGCACCGAAAGCCCAATCAAAACATCTTGTTCTATAAACCTGCATATTACCAAAAGGAGATTAGCTCATACTTAGTAGGCCTATGAATCAGTCAATTTCCCTAGCTTAGAATCCTCCATGTCGATAGTACATTATGAGTGAATCTTTGTGTATATTTGGAGCTCCTAATAGCTCCAAATATTTTTGGCTCCTAATAAGTTGAAATATCTATGTCTCGTTAGATGGTTCCGGCTCCAAACTTCATGTTTTGTAAACCCGTATATCACCAAACTGGGATAGCTTCATACTCAGTAGGGCTATGAATTATTCAAGATCCTCAGTTTAGAAGCCTTCATGTCCATGTCCTTCCATGCCATAACTACTTTGTCTTCCATGGAAGCTCCACTTCAACATCCATATGTGCTCGAAGAACAACGGGTTTTCACTGACCTACCATAACATTCATCCATAGCAAATATTGATGTCAAGCACATGAAATTATAGGCAAGGACAAAGCCGACAGGAACATGAAATTATAAGCAAGGAGGAAGCCGACTAGAACAGTGATAGAGACAATGATGTAAAAATGATAGCGATGTTTACACTTGTCAATTTTTTACTTTATAGAACAACGAAAATGAAGAGATGGGTTTGGTTTGGATGGTCATTATTTGCCCAACCCAACCCGACAATGAAAACAACTTCGGTGTAAAAATAAGAAAAAATCTATATGACACCAAGTGTCATAATAGCGCACACATCAAATTTCAATTATTATTATTATTATCCAATTATAAAGTCACGACCATCCCAAACACAAAATTGGTGTATGAGACCCCCTTGTTTTTGGGACAAGCAACTCACCTCTGCGCATCGATGAGACTCATTAATGATGAACAATAGCGAAAATGAAGTGACATGGTAGTGAATAATGAGTGATATAATGGAAGCATAGGTGAAAAATGTATGGTAATGAGTGATATTTGTATGACATTGTGAAGCCTAACACTGTTGTTGATTTTGCAGCATGGGATTTTATGAATATTTGTGTAGTGTTATGTTCTTTTAGTTTTCCTTGATCTAGGGAAGCATATGATGGTAGTTTAGATACTTGCAACAAAGTCTGCTTTGAGGTCTTGACGAAAGAGGGTCAAGATGCAGAGTGGGGATCTAGTAGCCATAGTTTTCTTTTCATTCTAGGTTGCATGGATAAAATTTTTAGATCTATTCTGATTGTCCTTTGTAGCGGAGGATCTATCATAGATTATCTTTGTTTCATGTAGTCTGTCTACTTTGCTAGTGGTACCTAGGCCATAGGGCTAGAGACTGGATCAAAGAGATAAACCCCAATTGGATAGGATATCCTGGCTAGAGTGGTCGCAGGTGCGAATATAAAAAATGATGTAATGCAAGAGGAGATCCCTGGGTGCATTGACATGACTCTGAAGATGAATATATAATCCAATACCACAAATTGATTGAAAAATAAAAATTCCTTTGGCTAATGCACTCAGTAAAGAAATCACCTTCGTAGATAATTAGTATATCAGATTTGATGTCCATAAATATTTGGGGGGAAGTTCCATAGTGTTTGAATCCAACTGGCACAAAACAAGAAATTCGGTTATGTTTCTCAACGATCTGGGTAAGGTACGTAGACCCAATGACGTCAATATTCTCGGCTGTAGAAAATTGCAAGAACCTAACTTTTTCCATTCTTTGTGTATAAACAAATATCTGATGCACATTGTATTGGAAGGGTAGATTCCATTAGAAATACTCGTCGTCATCTTATGCCCTTCATCGTCACAGAATACCAACGTTTCAGATCCTTCTATGCTTATGGAGACTAATTTCAGGGTTTGTTCTACAATGCGTACAGAGGGCTTGTGGGAATTTCTCGCTAAAGGGAAGACCTTATCGATGGACTTAGCCAATAGAGGTGTAAAAGAATAATTACACCATACATTTGAAGATTTGTTCAATACAAAGCCAGAAGAAAATCCCATTAATTATGCCATCACTAAATCCCTGAAAGCTCTAATTTCAAGATTCAGGTACCTTTCAAATATATATATATATATATATATATATATATAATTATATAATATAATTATATATATATGCATAGTCTAACTTATACACGAAATAACCATTTTCACTAGAATTCACCAAAATTCGACAATACAATTTCAAGATATTTTGTTGTTTAAAATACATTTTTGAATCCATATATGGATTTAGCACCCTGAAAAACCCCAAGGCACCTGAATTTTGTAGATTAAACAATTCAAACTCAAGTTTTTAAAAATATTTGTCAGATTTTGATTAAAGTTGAACTGAAAAAATGTCGTGAAAAAAACCATTTCATCTATAAGTTAGACTACGAATATATATATATATATAGGAACAACTCAAATTTTAATGTTCACAATAGAAAGTCAATGAAGGGAAAGATATAAAAATTAAGAAAGAAAAATAAAAATAAAATTAACATATTAAAAGATAATAAAATGAATAATAATAAAAAGATAAAAATAAAACTTTAAAATAGAAAGGGATCAAACACCTGCTAATATTCCAACCATCGTATCTATTCAAACCACTTGGCCTAATTTCAATTTCCATGGCTTCCCTGAACTTAGAGTGATGAAAATAGTCAATCCTTGCAATGACCCTAGCCTCTTCAATGCAAATATGATGTTTTGTCTTTTTCTCATGTTTTGCTAAAGTTGTGGAGCGAGTCCTTCGATCTTTGATGTCAATTGCGTGCTCATGAATTCTATGATTTATTTAGTGTTTGGTCTCACCAATGTATGGACTCGCACAGGAACATGAGATGACATAAACACCTTTCCCATTTTTGGGGTCTACAGGGTCCACCAATCTTAGGGATCTCCTTTAATTATATATGATATTTTAAATGTGAAACTACTTTACATATAAATTCACTTTTAGATGGAAGTGGAAATGCAAAATGGAGATCAAGCACTGTGCGAGTATGGAGGCTGGTTGCTAGGGCTTCGAATGATAGTGATATCATAGTTTGGAGGCAGAGCAATGTGCAAATATAGAGGTTGAGTGTTGGGGTTTCACATGGAAGTGGTCACGGAGTTTGGAGGCTCTCAAGTCAGATTTCTACAATGAATAATTTATGGTGGTATCGGGTTGATATGAAGAGCAGGAGATGGCTTCCGAATGTGAGTTCTTCGACATAGAACCAGCGAAAGAAGACCTTCTTGCTTGCTGGGGTCCTAAAGTGTCTGAGATAAATCGACATCACTTCTTCTCGAATAGTGCATTGAACCCATGGTTTCTTGACAAGGCGGTGGCAGAAGGGGGTTTGAAAATAGTAGCTCAGGAAAGGGACCCTATTAGAAATCTTATTTTGGAAGGGTTGCTCCCTAGCTTGTCGAAGGCTTCACCCAATGAAGAGGCAGGAGGGGAGTCGAAAGGTTCTGGAGAGGGGGGACAAGTGGGAAAATTGGCCCCCATCTCTAGCGTTGGGGTAAAAAGGTCGGTTGTGGAGGCGGATGAAGGCAACAGTGACCCTGTTGGAAGACGACTTGAGTTGCTTGGGGTAGAAGAGGCAGATGCTTCTGTTAAAAAGAATCCAAGAAGGGGAGAATCCAAGAAGGAAGTTGTGGGTGGAAAGCGGAAGAAGAAAAAACCTATCAGAATAAAAGAGGAGCGCCCTAGTTGTGTTTTTGGAGTGGATATTTGTATAGATCAGGCGATGGAAGCCTTAGAAACCTTTTTAGTTGGCAGAGTCCGTGGAAGAAAGTTCTCGGTTGACTACATCAAGGTTTGGGCTCAGTCAGAATGGAAAGAAGCACCGGGTCAGCTAGAAGAGATCAAGAATCAGGACAGATGTTGGTTTTGCATTCGGTTTGGACAAAAGGAGCATGTCGATTGGGTGTTGGAAAAGAACTGGAGCTTCGGGAAGAGGCCAATTTTATTCAGAAGATGGACGCCCTTGTTTGACACCCAGAAAGAAAAAATGGTGGAGTCTCCATTCTGGGTCAAATTACCAGGTCTCCCTATGCAATTCTGGACTGAATCGACCTTCACTTCAATTGGAAATACCTTGGGGAAGTTTCTCGACATTGATAAATCATATTTGCGAACACATGACCGGGGTGTTGCTCATATCCTGGTAAGTTTAAACCCTAGAGAAGGTTTAGCGGACGCTATGAACCTGAAGTATCAAAGTCTAGAGTTTATTCAGACCCTGGACTATGAAAACCTCCCTTTCATATGCCATCGTTGCCATAAATATGGACATCTAGTGAGGGAGTGTCCTCTTGGACACCATCGACGCCGAAGACAAAGGAGAAGTGGAAATAATCTGGAGGAAAATCAGGAGGTGTTCACTCAGGAGGAAGAGGCTCAGATCAAGGAGAGCGATCTTAAGGCAAACGATCAGGGGTTGGTTCCGGAGCAAGGGAAGGTTGATGATCAGGAACAACCTAGGTTTGCAGCAAGTGAGTCTATCTCAACCACGATGACTTTTCTGGGACCCTCAGTAGTCTCTAAAAAGGTAGGGGCGACTCAGGTGAGTTTATTTCTATCCCCTTCCTTCTCCTTATGCTCTCTTATTACTTTGTCTTGCAATGATGAGTCTGGTCCTTTCAGGAAGCTCTTGAATGCTTTGCCGGACATGAGGAAGGGTCAAGCCTCTTTAGACAGTGTCATCATGGCCATTCCTTCCTCCCCTATGATGACCTCTATTACCATGGACGCTGTCTCTTTTGTCCCTCCTATTGTCTGGAGCCCTAAACCACCCTATAATATTAGACCTTTGGCCAACAAAAAGGGGAAAGGGCTTGTTGTAGGAGGTCTGGAGCTGGATATGGTGTCAACAAGCCCAAGGAAGCTAAGAGGAAGGAAATCTAACCTGTCAAAGGCACAGTTGAAGGTTGTCTTTGATATTGTTGATGGGAAGAAGATGTCTCTGCCAGGGGTGCTTAGAGAAAAGCGGACACCCTTTGCGAGTTTACGATGATCATTTTATCCTACAATTGCAGGGTTCTAGCTAGTCTACCCAAAAAGCTAGCTCTGAAGGATCTGGTCAAGTGCAACATACCTGATATAATTCTTCTCCAAGAAACTCTCGGGAAGGGGGAAGAAGTAACAGGTTGCCTTGTTAAGCTTTTTCCGGGATGGAGCTTTCATGCCATAGATGTTAATGGGCATTTGGGAGGGGTGGCTCTGGGTTTCAACGGGAAGGTACTTCGAGAGATCTCCTCTTGTGGATCAGAAAACGTCTTGGCTGTGGAACTATACTCCAATGAACTATGCATCCCTTTTCTTATTCTTAATGTATATGGACCTGTATTGGATTGGGAGAGGTTCTGGAACCCCTTCTTCGCTAAATCTTTTATAGTGCACCCGAACCTTATAATTGGAGGATATCTTAATTTTTCTTTGGGGATGTTAGAATCTTGGGGGGTCAGAGCCAGGGCAGATCCCCTTTTTGGCTTCTTTCTAAATAAACTAGCCTCCTCTCTCCTGGTGGATGTCTCCCCGCTCAAGATGCGTCCGACGTGGAGGAACCAAATAATAGGAGAAGATTGGATTGGGAAGAAACTTGATCGATTCCTTCTCTATGAATCGTTGACTGAAAAATTACAGGCTATTAGACATTGCGTTGGTGAAGGCGGTCTCTCGGATCATTTCCCTGTCTTCCTGGAAGTGAAGGGTGCTTTCAATAAACTGGGCACTCCTTTTAAATTCAATGCCTCTTGGCTTTGGATGCATCCTTCATTAGCCTTTTCCATAACACTTGGAAGAAAGTTGATCCCAATGAAGATGAGAGTTGCAACAAGGCTTTCATGGATAATTTAACAAGGATGAAGGTCGCCTCTAAGCAATGGGCCCTCCAAAAGAAACTGAAGGAAGAAGAAACTCTGGAAAATATAAACTTTGAGATTGCCCTTCTTGAAGACCCAGACAATAACGACTATAGAACAGTAGAGTCACGGGCTAGACTTCAAGAGCTGGAGATGGAAAGGAGTTGAATCCTTCAGCTCAGGGAGGAGAGCTGGCGCTTAAAAGGTAGAGTGATCTAGTTGCAGGCGGGGGACGATAACACCAAGTTTTTTCAGAATTATGCTAAAGGAAGGAAAAATTCTAATACAATCTGAGAAATGAAGAAAGCCACTAGTGAACTGGCACGCTCCTTTGACGATTTGGCCTCATTAGGGGTCAATTATTTCAAGAATCTCTTCAAAGCACCAGAGGAAGTTTCTATCGTAGAAGTTATACGAGTCACCCAATTCTTTCCTAGGTTCATAGAGGAGGAAGGAAATGACTCCATCATGGAACCTGTTTCTAAGGAGGAGGTAGAAGACATTCTCAAAACATTGCAAAAGGACAAAAGCCCCAGCCCTGATGGCTGGACTGTCGAATTTTTCCAACACTTCTTTGAATTCATTGGAGATGACTTAGTGGAAGTTGTGGAAGACTCCAGGCGTACAGGATCAATTTATCAGCCCTTCAATGCAACCTTTCTAGCCCTCATTCCCAAATCCGATCTCCTGGGCTCTTTCAAAGAATTCAGGCCAATTTCCCTGTGCACCTGTGTTTACAAAATTATTGCAAAAGTTATTGCCTCCAGATTAAAACCTTTTCTCTCCAGAAACATTTCCTCTGAGCAATTTGGCTTTCTAGATGGCAGACAAATTCATGAAGCTGTAGGAGTTTATCAAGAAACTCTTCATAGTATAAAAATCAGGAAAAAAAAGGAGCCATTGTGAAAATTGATTTGTCAAAGGCTTTTAACAGAATCAGCTGGCTGTACCTTAGGCTATTGCTAACTCATCTGGGTTTCAGGTATGATTTTGTGAGATGGGTTATGAGCTGTGTTTCTTCATCTTCCATAGCTATCCTGATCAACGAAGCGATCTCCAGTTTTTTTAGCCCTGAACATGGCCTGCGTCAAGGTTGTCCGCTCTCTCCCCTTTTGTTTCTGTTGGCAGCAGATGGCATCAGTCTTATGATTCATGACGCAAAAAGACAGGGGTCTCTCAAAGGTATTGAAGTAGCTGATAATTTTTGGGTTACACACCTCCTCTTTGTGGATGACATTATTCTGTTCAGCAATGGTAGTCTCGAGGACTATAAGATGCTCAAAAAGATCATGGAACTTTTCCTAAAGGCTGCTGGCCTATGTATAAATGAGAGTAAATCCTCACTCACGTGCACAGGTTTGTCCAGAGAGTTGGTGCGCAGTGTGGATTTGGCCCTAAATTTTGAAGTCAAAGTGGTGGAGGATACTTTTAAATACCTGGATTTTTTTCTCAAGCCTGATAATTACAAGATTAAAGACTGGAATTGGATCCTTGCAAAAATCGATTCCAAACTGAAACATTGGAGTTTCAGGTGGCTTTCCAAGGTAGGAAGGATAGTGTTAATAAAATCTATTTTGATGGTAGTTCCAGTCTATTGGGCTAGTCTGACATGGGTTCCCAAAGGAATCTTATCCTCAATTGACAAATTATGCAGCAGGTTTCTGTGGGCGGGGTCCAAGTCAGAGAAAGTTACCCCGTGGATTGCTTGGGATAAAATGGCACGTCCTAAAGAGTGGGGAGGCTGGGGGATAAAAAATCTTGCTTTCTTCTCCCAATATTTAGCAGCCAAGCTAGTCTGGAGGCTCATTTACACTAAGAACCTATGGATCTCTGTTTCTAAAAGAAAATATATTGACCCTCTTTCAATGCTAGATTAGATCAGATTCCCACAAAAGACTTCCAAAAACTCCTCGGTGGTTTCAAAAGTTGTGGTCGCTTCTGTCAAAGTTATAGAGAAGGGTTTGGATTGAAGTGTGGGGGATGGAGCTCAGATCAGGCTGGGTAGATACCCCTGGATAGGATGCACAAAGATTTTTTCTCTATCTCAGGGGCTGGTTGAGGCTTTAAAAGAGAGGGGTCTCAACACTTTAAATCAGGTGGCTGATCCCTGGGCTTCCACCATATGGAGTCAAGGGTGGATTCAGGGAATTGATTTACATTTGGATGAAGAATGGCTGGAGGAATGGGACTTTTATAGGAAGTACCTCCTCAACTCTTCAGTCAGGCTCTCAGACTCTCTGGATGAACTTAGATGGGTCTTTGCCCAGAATGGGATTTAATCTCCAAAGATGGGGTATAAATGGATGATGTCCCAAAATGGGTGGGAGAACTCGGCTTGGTGGTTTCAACTGCTTTGGAAGTTAAAAGGGCTAGCCAAAACAAGATTGTTCTTCTGGTGTCTCCTACTTCAGAAAGTTCCTAATTGGGATTTTCTCCAATGAAGAGGAAGGATTGGGCCTGGCTGGTGCCCCCTATATAAAGATAATATCAAATCAGTCCATCATCTGTTCCTATTCTTCCCTTTTAACACTAGCATGTGGACCGAAATGTTAAGGTTGCTCAAAATTCCTTTTAGATGGGAAGGGCAGGGGTTACTGGAAGCTTGGAAGAAGTGGTGGAATGAAGCTACAAATGACAGAGAGAGATCCATTTCGCTTATTACAACTTGGGGGACATGGCTTGCTAGGAATCAGGTCATTTTTAAGGACTCTGTCTTCCCGATTGGAAGACTGGTTGTAGAAGGAGCTGCTATCTATGATAGTATCCCTGTTCTGCAAGCTCCTCCTACTACTAGGTTTATTGGGCAAGAATCTATTAGATTTTCAATTACGTCGACTTATTTTGACGGGGCCTCTGACATTAATGGATGATGTGGGGCTGGCTTGATTATTCATTTATCAAAGGAAAAGATTGTTAAAGCTTCGGCTGGTCTCAGCCATGGTTCCAATAACTTTGCTGAGTTGAAAACCCTTCACCTCCTTCTTTGTTGGCTTATCCTGAGGAACGTGAGAGAAGTCCAGATTCTCGAGGATTCTATGAACACTGTGAGATGGTTTAATGGGACTCAACACTACAGAAATTTCACCTTGCTTCCCCTGCTTAAAGAAGCCTCTCAACTAAAATGTCATTTCACGGAGTTTTCCCTTTGTCATATTTAAAGGGAAAGGAACTTTGAAGCTGATCCTCTTTCTAAAGAAGATGTCGATCAAGATACGGGGTCATGGACAATTTTGGAGGAAGAAAATTGGTTGGTTCAACCTCTCGAACAACCCCTTTTTGTTTAAGCTCTTATTTTTTTCAGAAATCTGTTTTTGTGCTGTATACATAGTTTGATTTGTTTCATCTATCCTTCGCTTCCTTTCTTGTTGAACTTCTATAGGTATCATGGGCTATTTTCCTTGTAAAAGGAGGCTCAGGTCACTGTGTTTTCCAATCATTTTTTCTTGGTTTCAAGAATCCTCCTCGTGCTTACGCTGGATTCTCTGAGGTCGTTGTTCGCCTCGTTGTTCCTGCGGACCCTCAGTTTCTGTCTCCTCACAATTCTCTTCTGCGTGGTATCCCTTTTTAGATCTCGAGAGGTGTTCCTGTACAGGATGGGCTGTATTCTTTGATTTGAGGTGAGACTGGTGAGCAGATACTTCTCACTGTTTTGTTCTTTGTCAACCAGTTGATTTTGATGTGCTGGTTCTTTGTCAATCAGTTGAGACTTATTTCTTCTCCCTACTATATGGCGAAGAATGAGTCTTTCAAAAATGCTCAACATTTGCTCTGTAACTCTCTATTTTTATTAATAGATGGTTCACTTTTTTTCGGCGGGAAAAAAATAAATTCACTTTTATATATAATATTAACATATATAATCTACTTAATCTAAGGAAACATCTAAAATTATTATGTCACTACTTAAATAAAATATTTCTAGGTTAAATAAAATATTCCTAAGTTATAATGGGAAATCTTTAACAAAATCTCTTTTAAGCCTTACTACTAAGACTCCAACTCTATTGCACCAACTAAAAAAAATTCAACAAACACATTTTTTATTTTCTATCACTTCCTCTATCAATATAAAGATATTTTTGAAAATTCAATCTAAGTTCCTCCTCTAAACTCTTGGTACATTTGAGTCCCTTCCTACATGAATACAACTTCTTTATAAAAGTGATCAACATTTGAATTAAATTATATATATATATATATATATGAAAAAATTATCGGAAAATCTTTTTACATTCATAAATTGATTTCTAATCGGAATGGTTAGGGTCCTATATTTTATAGGATAAATCGATGATTATTTGTGGATTTTCATGTCATGAGATGTTGTAAATAATATTTCATTATACAAATTATTTTAAAAATGTAGAAAAAAATATAGAAAATAAAAGAAGAAAATAAAAACAAAATGAAAGGGAGGATATATAAAAAAATGATATACGTGTGAAAAAACAAAAGAAAAAATAGAGATATATTTAAAAATAAAAAGATATGTTGAAAAACCCCTTAGAAAAATTAAAAATACACAATGCTAGCTTAAATGTCGCGTGACATGTTAGATAAAAAAGTTTAATTAGTTAATCACACAATGTAATCATGATTAATTAAGTGTTAATAAAGTTATTTTTGACACAACAGTTTTTGTCGTATGTAATAGCACTCTTGCTATAATCAACGACTGTAATCTAACACGATGATATCACCAGTTGTCGATGGATTCAGACCCTCTCCGCCCCTCCTACAAGTAATCAAGGGGGGTGGGTGGGGGTTCGAAAAGTAGATTCTCGCAATCTTGCATTTGCAACATGTCACTTCCTCAAGGACTTTAGACCCCCCTCCACCAAAACTACTTACCACTCACCCGCCCCCCTTCTGAAATATGCTTTTCCTGATTCCCTCCTAATAATAACTGTTAACCTAGCTCCCTCCACTCCAATATACTCCCATAACATGTCACATCCCCTCCAATCTGCTCCTGCAAGATGTCGTATCCTCTCCAATCCACTCCTGCCAAGTTTCATATCCATTCCAGTTCTGTTGTTGTTGTTGTCACATCCCCCTCACCTATCATTAATGTTAAGCATTCGTTCGATATTTTGATCGTTGCCAAATTAACAACTCTGCTCCATGAAACGGAAAAATTTCAACAATAAATGATCTTGCGTATAAGATAAAGCAGGACCCCATTCAATCGTCCTTTCCTCTATTGTTCCAAGACACTGAATGACAAAACTTGTTACTTCTACTGTAAATTTATCAAGCTAAATTGGTTTCCTTTGACCAAATCCCGGGTAATTATAGTGTTTCCATTTCATTTCCTTCAACATGTCTTCTAAAATTAAATTGAAAGCCACAGGGGAAAACCCTATGCTTCCCCCACTCATTGACGTAGACCATCAACCATTACTGGACCAACACTATAAAATTTCTAAAACCAACTATGAGTTTGACCTCTACGAACTCCACAATTGGTTAGAGAAAAAAAATCTTGATCTCAGTGACAAATTGAGTTTGTGGGAGTCTCTCCTAACTCAATTCATGTTTCCCCACACCCATCATTCTCGAAATTTGTTTCATGGTTCCATTTCAGGTACATACCCAGTCAAAAAGCGATTATTGCCCAAAACAATGACATTTTGCTCACAATTACCCCCAACCCCATATGTCAAATGCTTCAGATCCAAAATTTAGCCTCTGTGAAACCCTTTTCAGTAGATTCCCTCATGGAACTCTACAAAATCCTAAATTTTCCCCACAGAGCCAACATTTTAGAGACATTTCTATCTAAGAATGTCCAATTTCCGAAAACAAACCCTCCTTATCCATCCTCAATGTTTCCTGAAATGACAAAACAAATCATTTCCATAGTTTCTTGTTTATTGGGTTATCAAATTGATCAATGGGTTGATTAAACCATTACAGGTTTTCTATCATTGTTTTCAACAGAAGAAAATCCTTCAGTCTTTTTTCATTACAATGAATTCCTAGCAGAGGTCATTCATGAACAATTCCTTAAGTTTTCTATAGGAGTCTTCAAGCATGCCTCAATTTTAGCTTACTTGTTCTTATTCCATCAAGCATACATATTTCAATTTCCATTACAGAAACTGGATGAGCAAGGAAATGCACAGTTTGTGATCCATTGGAATTCCTTGGTAAGAAAGCACACCATTGAATTCACATTAAGTGATCATGTAGACCTGTTTTTGTACATAGTTTCTTGCCTACTTAACAATGGTGTTGAACCTAGAATTGGACATGAGATTAAGAGAATTCTACATCTCAGTGAGCAAACAAAGATAGGTGACTGGTACTTGTATCAAAATTAAACTGAGATTAGGGTGTATGGATGCAAATTTCCTCCATATAAATTGCCTAAATTTTTTCCTATAAGAATTTTTGTATTAGAGTATATTAGGCAAATGATAAATATGGATGATCTGCACTTTGCGGTAGCCAAAATGAAATATTAGTTCAAAATAAAAGCACAGATTGGGCCTTTCATTTGTAATACCAGGACAACAACAAAATAAGCAAATCTTCTGCTCAAATGGATGAAATTTAAACTCAGTTTCACTTGGTCATATGATCCTTTAGGAATAATATCAAAGTTGAGAGTAGAGCAGAAAAATACTCCTCGCACTCATACTCCGAGACCTAAAATTGAGGAATATACGAATCAAAACAACTGCATGAAAACACATTATAGGATCCAGAAGAACATGTACTTTCTACTATGACATCACAGACACCAGTGCCACATGAAAAACGCATAAAAGACCAAGGGAGGAAGTTTCCCCTTTAGTCTCAGAAATTCAGGGGAAATAATTCCAAATAAATAAATAGAGTCCGAAAACCAATCTAGTAGAATAGTTTTCACATGAAGAAAATGTTCAGTCTACAATAGTTTTGATAGGTCCTTATACTTCCACTATCCCTCAACTTGATGACATTTTCATAGGATCACCGTCATCTTCAGTTTCTAAAGAACCACTGGAAACATCTCAATAAGGAGAATTGGTCCATGATTAAGTTGAGCCAACTATATTTTCTAGGTATAAGGAAAAAAAGAAGGAAAATGAACTACTGGAAGCAACAACCTATTATCAGTTCTAGAAATAGACAACTTCATCACAACATAGACTTCTCTCTTCTTTTGACACTGAGGAAGGGAAAATGTAGATAACTTTCCTTGAAGCTCAAGTTCCTTTTTGTAAAAGTGCAGAGGAATACAAGAAGTCTATATTTTATTTTAAAATTGATCAAATCCATCCTATTGACCACATGGGTTTTCATAAGAAAGCAAGTGAAATGTCATATTCTACCCTGACAAACTCAACAATGGAAGCATCCAAACTTCAAGATTCAGTCAACAATATTTAGTCTCAATTAAAATTAGAGAAAATATATTCTTTAGTTAAACACAATAAGATAAAGTCTTTAGAGGATTTAGTGATTAAACTGGGATATGATCCCAGTAATGTAAAAGTTGTTGAGGAGATCGTTAAAAGAAAACATGTTGACATTTCATCCCTGAAGAAACAACTCAGACTCCCATCTACTGAAGATCCAAAAACAAAGGAAGTTGGTCAACTAGAGAAGGAGAAATGAGATATGTTTAAAATTATTATTGAACATAATGGATAGATTAAACAAATGGAGACTGAAATAGAAAAGTTGCTAAAAGAGAAATAGAAGTCAACTAAATTATCATTCATTCCTCTCAAAGCAGTTCCAGTTACAGGTACATCAACAACAAGGGATTATGCTTCAGTAGCAACTATAGTGGAGACACGGTCTACATATACATCAGGAGAATTAATGAAAGCTATGGAAGACTTGTTTCTCAGAGGGAAGGAGATTGAAAAGTTGAAATCTCAGCTTAAAAACCTCCGAGAGCTTAAATTAAAAATTGATAATGTGTATGTGTTAGTTCTTCAAAAGGCTCACAGATTAAATAAGAGAATTAAAGTTTTAGAGAATAAATATGTCATGGCATAGACAATGGCACCGACAAAGGAGAAATTTTGTGCAAAAATTAATGAAGCTATGACTGAAATTTGACCTTCCATTGAAATTATTTTTGAGCACAAGGAATTTGTATATAAATCAAAAGAGGTGATCGAACGGATAAAGTAAAATGTGTGTCGGAAACCAAGTGAAGCTATTGCCTTAATAAGAACCTTCAATTCAAAGACAAAAGAAGAACATGAAGAATATGAGATTACAAACAGAACTGAGACAATACTTGAGGTAAGAAGATTTGCTACAAAAAGGAATGTAATCTTAGCTTTAGAGAATAAATGTCAAAATTTGGACTCTAGCATTCAAAAATTCGACAAGAAGTCCAACATACTACACCAAAAGGGGCTTATATGTTTAAAGGGAATTGGAGATAAATTAGTTCAGCTAGATGATTATCAACAAAAGCTATATTCCATAGCAAGAGATAAATCTAAAATTTTGAACATAATGGGAACCATTACAGGTAAAGCTTTCATGCAAGGTTTGAAATTTGACTTACTTATCAAACAGAAATAAAACATTTGTTTATAGTCAAGCTTACTTTCTAGAAATATACTGAGGTGGATGAAACCTACAGAAAGTTAATCAAATTCTCCACCCCAGATGAAGAAAGATGGGATAAATTATGTCAAATTATTGAGTAAATAGGTACTCATGTTTAGCTACAAAACAATAATTTTTTTAAGCCGAGTCATCACCAGAATCCTTGAAGTCAGTTCCAGAGAGATTCATTAGTTTTAGTTTTCCTATTTTCCTTTACTATTTTTGTAAACAAATTTTTAGGACATTTTGTAGAAACATATTAATATTTTAAATTAAGATATTTTGATAAATTTTTACAAATACTTCATATTTCGAAGTACAAAGGGTTGGAAATTGTATTAAGAAAGAAAATCTTTGATGTAAGGATGTGCATGTAATGAAGTGATCATTTCCATTAATATAGAAAGCTTGTTCCAAGATTCATGTGTCAGATAATTGGCGAAGTTTCCTCTCGTATAAAATTATTGTTTTTCCAGTTTTCCATATGTTCTTTTTATCTGTTTAAAGAAGATTAAGGGCTGAATTTTTTTAAATACACTCTGCTATGTCTTATAAACAATATCTATGTTTTCACTCTGATATTAAGTATAAAATGCATCCTAGTATGCTCTATGTTTAATTGAATCTAAATCTTTTCATCCCATTCATTCCATAAAATCTCTAAAGATATAAAAGCTTTCCTACCTTGCTCTGTTACATTTGTTATGATATTCTTGTATTTGATCACCCTAAAACTCAGAACTCAATAACTAGCCTAATATCTCAAGACAACAATTCTAAATCATATAGAGAGATCCCTCTTTGAATTTGTAAGGGATAGATCGCAACATCCAAAGTGGTTTTGTGGTTACCTCTAGGTTTCTCTCACACCCTTGCGAATTTACAGAGTCAAGACAATATGGCGACCATACTAGGGACTTTACACAAAATTGATGTAAATTGAATTTTTCCCTAGTAAAAATTTATTTCAGAGCTTAAATGTTATTTCAAGTGTGTGGCTGCAAAACAGATGTTATTAAGGGTGTTTTCCACCTAAATTTTGTACATATTTCTATCTGTAAATAATTTATTACAGATTTAGCTCCTAGAACGATATACACTAGAGCTCATCCAGATCGTAAACCACCAAAATTTGTAGATAATCCTCAAAAACGTATTAGAAAGAGGAGTCTTACTGTGAGCCAAGAAAGTAATAATCCATTACCCAGAGTTAATTCTCTCCCTGAAAGTTTTTTAACTTTTCAGGATATTGAATTTGACTTACCTTTTTAGCATAGCTTTTTTCATACCAAAGTCAATCACTTTTTCACCTAAGATAGTTTTTGATGAAAGTTTTTTGAAACCATATATCTGAAAGAATCAACTTGTTAATCTAGACTCTGATGAAGTTATTGTAAAATAATTTAATAAGATTGAAGTTTTAGTGACCAAATTAGATCAAGCTATGCATAAAGTTGTTATTCATCAACCACATAATTCTTCATCTTCTTCCTCTACAGTGATTCCCCCTATTACTACTGCTCCTCCAGTAATTCCCCCTATTATCATTGTACCCATTTCATCTACTATCCCTACCACCACTACATCGACTCAATAAAGTACAACCCATCCCCCTTTAATAGCCCCCATATCCACACCTATTCTAGTTTTATCATCTTCTCATTCCAAATTACCTATCATGGCATCTCGTTATGCCTCCCTCGTCCTGCTTGGAAAAATTATTGTTGTGCCACAAGTCTATAACAGTGACCGTGATCAACCTCTTGTGTACATAAACCACAAAAAATTCATTAGAGATTTATCATCACTATATCCGATGAGAGATTGGGCCTTTTGGAGGGAAATTATTGTATCATATACTCTGAAAAAAATATAAATCCCTTCCACCCATCCTCAATGTCAACATCTCCATTTTTGCTCGCCTAATCCACTAACTCCATGACGTACTCCAAATAAGAGAGAACAATAGCTTTGTAATTGGTAGAAGACGAACAAACGGAATACCCAGTTTACATTCTATACATTCAGGCTTTGCAAACCACAGTTTATTGTCCCATTTAGTCCCCCACAAAATCCCCAAAATGTGGTCCTCTTTGAGGAACTTAGCTTCATAGAGTCTATTGTTCGGCGGAACATGCCATAGCACTTTTATAGATATTATTTCTAGCAAGGACAAGGTCGATTGAGTGCTCATCAATAAGAGTATCCAGAAAATTGAGCTCATCACTTCTCAATAGCAAATGTGGTTTTAACGACGAGGACTTGAATAATATATGTATAGCTAACATTGAAATATTTATTTATTTATGGTTCATATTCTCAACATTTAAAAGTTAACACATGCCTCTTCATATTCAGAAATATAACACATGTATTTATTTTCTTATTAATATATTTTTAAATGTCATGTCAATTCCATATTAAAGATTAAATGAATTATTTCACAACTTTGAAAGAACTCTCTCTCTCTCTCTCTCTCTCTCTCTCTGTATATTTAAATCTCTCTCTCTC
>APFE030275232.1:0-69366 GCA_000404065.3 Pinus taeda
GGTTCTGCCCGATCATCCACCTGTCGAGAAAAACTTTGACGAACTGCTGAAAATTTGAGATGCTTGCATCAGGCAGGGCTTTGAACCAACTCTTCACTTTGGCTTGCAAAGAAAGAGCAAAAAGCCTTATACTAACATCTTCATCATCAACTTCAAAAAGGTCAAGAAAATTCTCAACATTCTGCACATGTTTCTCAGCGTTGACATTCTTACATTCACCATCAAACATTGGCAAGTATAGATCATAATTTTTGGGGAAAGCATGAAGAACAGAAGGTAAGACAAGAGGTTTATACCGATCTGGAATTTTACAAGGTATATGGGTATGTACAACAGGTATAGAATCAGACTTGGTCGCTTGAGATTCATCACAAAATTCAGAAAGAGGATCTTGATAAAGCTCGAAAGCATGCAAATCTTTGGTATTCACAATCTTCGAAGGAAAAGAATCAATTGCAGGCCGAGGATCTCTTCTCAAATACAATATGCTTTGCAAAGCATTCTTGACATTGTTGGGAAAAGAGAAGAAATAATTTATGACAAAGAACAAAATGTCTTGGATGAAATTCCAACTTGAATACCTGATATTGCCATGTTGTCCTTTCATGTTTCTGCTAGTCGGGATCATCCTCCAGTGGAGTCTTTGGATCTGATCTTGAAACTGATTTAGAGTCGCCAAGTGAATGATTTCAGCCTTTCAAGTGTCTGATCGTTGTTCACCATCAACAATCAGATCTGAACTTGATACATGTACTGGGTAAAATGCAATCGAAGTGGTTGTATTCACAAGCTCACGGAGATCGACTGAAGCAGCGTTTATCTACTAACGCTGATGTAAAACAAGAGCGTGTTCGAAGGCTACCTGGCGTATCTTCAGACTCCGTCTAAGACTTATGAAACACACATGTCAATGAGCAAACGATAAGTTTGTTCTCCCCAGTATGGTCGCCAATATGTTAGCGTTTGAGATTTCACCTAGGCTAAGATAGACAAACCTCAAAGCTACATACATCAAACCATTTCACCTTGTAGCTAGCCCTACGAGGTATGAGAAGGCTCTCTCGGGTCAAACTCGGTGGATTTTCAATAGGATGAGTTGACCAATTAGGAACAAGGATTTTAGGCTAGTAAACTGATAAGGGGGATTGATTTGAAGTTTTTGGGTTTTTTGGTGGCAATTGGAGGGAGTGCAATTCAGGGTGCGGGGATTGGGCTCAGTTTTTGCAGGTGGGTCTTTAGGGCAAGGTAGGAGTTTGTGCTGATGCCTTTAGCTGAGATGGATGATCAAGGAGAAAATAAGAGAGGCTAAAGAGGGCAAACAATGACTTTGAATCCTCTCTAGACAGTGGAAAACATAAATATTAAACAAAATTGAAAGCTAAGCATGGCATGCATGAAT
The DNA here is from genome assembly GCA_000404065.3 of Pinus taeda. NCBI lineage: Eukaryota > Viridiplantae > Streptophyta > Pinopsida > Pinales > Pinaceae > Pinus > Pinus taeda. The sequence goes on from APFE030275232.1 coordinate 1,400, forward strand.
TCAAACTTTATCACTTCTTTTGTTTAATTAGCAGCAATAGAATAAGAGATGGAACACATAAACACACTTACAATGACAAGTAGGAAACACACCATCAACACAATAATCCATAAGAATCCACAATGATGTCTGCAAAACCCTGGCCTTCCTTTTCCTCAAATTGCAGAGATACAAGTAAAAAATACAATAGAGCTTCTCCTTCAAGAGTCCAACCATGAAAATGAGTAAGAGAAGGCATAATATAGAAGATCTAACTCCTTTCCCCACCTCTAGGGGTCGAGCTCAGCTTCCTAGGAGCTGTTGCAACTACTTCTAAACTTAGCACTACAAACTAGGCAATCATAACAACTTGCCTCTATAAACTTGGAAACCAATTCATTCATTTAATTTTTACCCTTTTCATGAATGAATCTTCTAGAAGAGTTACATAAGGGTAAAAGTTTCTAAAAAGTACCATAATTACATCAAAGAGAATCATCATTCACCTCAAAAAGTCAAACTGAGTCAAATCTGCGTTTTTTGGGCTGTACAGTGCATTTCTGGACAATTCTACCTGACGGGTCGCGCCCCCCTGCCTGACGGGTCGCGACCCTTTCGAGCCATGTTTGGGGCACTTTCAGGTGTCCAAATTGAGCAAAATTGTGCTTGTTGGAAAGGTATGTGAGTCTACTTTCCAACCCAACTAGAATTTGTGAATTTGGAGTTCATTTACCCTATCAAAACTCAATTCTCCCAAGACAGCTTTCTGCAGTTCAAAAAAGTGGCAGAAAGTCAAATTTTGCATGTTTTTTGACTTTCTGGAGGCCCAAAACTTCACAAAATCTCAAGTCCATCCATGAGCATAACTTTTCATGACAAATCTGGAAATTCTGAGTTTTTGCAAAATGGAGTTGCCGGGATGAAGGGTCTCACAGGGGGTGAGACCCGTTAATGGGAAAAACCTGTGTTTGGCACAAAAAATTCACAAATGATAAAATTTTCTCCAAATTTCTTGAAATTTGGGCTGAGAGTCCCCAATCAAGTATGATGCTCAGTCAAAGAGGCTTTGGCCAAAATTTGGAGTGGATCGGGCGTTTTCCTTTGTTTTTGTGCTTTGGCCAACCGTCCTTGGAGCACCTTCATTCTCGCCGGTATTTTTGACATTTCTTTAAAACCATGACACCTGTACAAAAAGTGAAGGAGGTTTTTCTTCCTTGGCATGTTGTGGACAAAACCCTCTCTCAGTTTTGAAAAAATCATCTTTGATTGCTCAGAAACATTATTTTAGTGAAACTTATCCCGATGTGTGGAACAAGGGTTTTGGTCGAAATGAAGAGAAATGAAGGGGATAAGGGGCTTCTAAATTCTTGAGGAAATTTTTGGGAGTAGGGAGGGATGTTAGGAAGTAGGGGAAAGTGGAATCTCAGAGATTTATTGAGGGGAAGGGGTCCAAAAGGGAAAAACACAGGCCCAACCTAGAAAATTGCCAGGTTGTAGCAAGAAACTAGGGTTTGTGCAAAAATGAGGATTTTGGGGGATCTGAGTGTTGGGAAGTGCTTGATAAGGTACATTAAGGATAGGGGAAGGTGTATGAACATCAGGAAACAAGTTTTTCCATTGATTTGACCGTCCAAGAGAAATTGCCTTCAAAACCCTAGGAGAGGGAAATGAACCTTGCCTAGGCACAACTGAAGCATGGATAAGCTATAAAATGACCCTATGGAACTTGACATGATGATGAAAACCCTCTGAATGATGATAGGCTCAGCTGAATAGTGACATAGGTTGGCATTTGGGCAACTTTGAAAAGAGTAAGAGCAAACCCTAGACCTAATGCCTAGTGACCAAATTTTGCTTGAAGACTCACTGAAATGACAAGATTTGACCTTGACACTTCAAAATCACTTTGTAAGATCACATTTGATCACTGGAGGAAGGCTGGAAAGACTGACACTAACAGGTACCTTAAGGATCCTGCCTCTGTCCATATTGAGGCGGGGATGGGAAATGGTTGTAAGGTTCCTTGGGACTTGACTATTTCTCCTTTTTGGCGTTGTCACACATCACATTCATCTACAAAAGTAAGATGTCAGTTTTCATGCCTGTCCAAAAGAAATAATGACGAGTACAAGCATAAGTCTTATGAAAGCCTGCATGGCCTACAATGGGAGATGAGTACAACTCTTCCAAAATGCGTGTTTTGAGGGTGGATGTCAGTGATATCACTACTCTATCCTTGTAGCGAAGAATCTCATCCTTCCAAGAGTAGCCCACTGTGGAATTAGGAGCTGCTCTCAAGTTATTAATGATTTTGGAGAGAGAGGGATGTGAAAACCATTCCTTGTGGGATTCTTCAATCCAATCTAGTATGGGGAGAGAAATTGATAGTTGGGTGCTTTCATCCTCAAGTTGGTGTGATAAAGCATCCGCTACTACATTTTCGCGCCCTTTCTTGTAAATTATCTCATAATCATATCCCAACATTTTGGTCAGCCATTTATTTTGTTGGGGTGAGGATATACATTGCTCCAAATAATATTTGAGGCTTTGATGGTCTGTGTGGATTTGGAATCACCACCCCAATAAGTATGGTCGCTAGGTATCTACTGCATGTAAGATGGCCATCATCTCCTTCTCATAGGTAGATTGTCCCAGACGTTTCCCACTTGGTTGTTGGCTGGTGAAAGCCAAGAGTTAACCTTCCTACATTAAGACAACACCAATACTAGTACCTGAAGCATCACATTCAATCACAAAATATTTGGTGAAGTCGAGTAGTGCCAATACGGGAGTGGAACACATGGCCTGTTTGAGAGCCATAAATGCCTGTTGTGCTTCATCAGTCTAGAGGAATGAATTTTTCTTGAGAATATTAGTGGGGGGTCTAGCAATGTGACCATAATTGCAAACAAATTTGCGATAGTAGCCTGTGAGACCCAAGAATTCCCTCAAACTCTTCAAGATATTTGGTTGGGGCCAATCCTGCATTGCCTGGAACTTTTTGGGATCCACCCGGACACCTTCACGACCCACAATGTGGCCCAAATACTCGACTTCTTCCATGCCAAAATAGCACTTGGACAATTTGATAAATAATTTATGCTTCTGGAGCAGTTGCAAGAGCAGGTCTACATGTTAAAGATGTGTTTCCCAGGTGAGGTTGTAGATGAGAATGTCATCAAAGAAAATGAGGACAAATTTTTTGAGATATGGTTTGAGCAAGTGATTCATGAGGCTTTGAAAAGTGGATGGGGCATTATAGAGACCAAATGGCATGACCAAGAATTCATAATGGCCTTCATGAGTTTGGAAAGCAGTCTGGGGAAAGTCTACTTCTTTCATGTGTATTCGGTGATAGCCCGAGCAAAGATCTAGCTTAGTAAAGAATTGAGCACCATGTAGTTCATCCAGTAAATCATCAACAACCAAGATAGGGAATTTTTCTTTGACCGTGAGTTTGTTGAGGGCCCTGAAGTTTGGACACATGCACCATTCCCCATATTTCTTGAGCACCATGACCACTGGTGATGAATAAGGACTAATGCTAGGATGAATGACACTGGCTTCTAGGAGTTCCTTGATGATTTTTTCAATTTCATTCTTTTGGGAAAAAGGATATCTATATGGGTATACATTCGGCGGTTGTATCCTTGGGACCAAAGTGATGCTATGATCATGTTCCCATTTAGAGGGTGGAATCTCTTTAGGTTTGTCAAAGATTTGTTGGTGGCAGTTTAAGACCTGTTGCATCTCAGGATGAATTTGAAGAGTAGTGAACTTGATGGCCTGGATGGCATTAAATTGGCGATAACTCCATGATGGCCCTTTTTCAACAACTTTTTTATTCGATGCGAGATGATGATAGAAGGAGCACCTGCCTAGAGTCCACGGAGGGTATGCATGTGGTCATTCTATTTAAAACTCATATATAACTCTTGGAAATCCATTATGATTGGGCCTAGTGTATGAAGCCATTCAGCACCCAAGATAATGTCACACCCACTCATGTTGATTGCAAACATGTGGGTCGTTAGGTAGTAATATCCCATTTGAAGTTTGATATTTTTGCTGCGGCCTTCACATTTCGCTGTCCCCCCATCAACAATCTGGACCTGGAAATTAGAGATTGCCCTGAAAAAACAATGAATAGCTTTGGAGACTCTCTGATGGATAAATTTATGAGTATTGCCACTATCAATCAATACTACTATAGGGTGATGTTTAATAAAACCTCTGATTTTGAGAGTTTGGGGCGCAAAAATGCCTACCAAAGCATGTAGCGAGATAACTAGTTCGTCTGGCGTAGCTAGGAGCTCATTGTCCTACTGGGTGTCCTTATCTTCCTCCTCTAATCCCTCAAGGGGTGGGGATTCCTCAGATGAGCTGTGATTAGTAACATAAATTTGAAAGAATTTGGGTTCCTTGAATTTATGCCCCGGGGAGTATTTTTCATCACAATAGTAGCACAATCCTTGTTTTCTTCGTTCGGCCATTTCTGTTGGTGACACCTTTTGAACCTTAAGTGTTTGGGTAGTGCCCTGAGCCTGGGTGGGGCATCCATTGGCTATGAAATTTTGTATGAGGTGATTGGGCAGCTAAAGCAAGTTCCACTTCAATAGCCTTTTTGTAAACATCCATCCATGTAGGTGGGTGGTGCATCTAGACATGGGCTGGGTGGCTTCTTTGAGACCACTTATAAAACATTCCAAGTTGAATTCATCTCCCAAACCTTCTATGCTGATGGCCAATGTCTCAAAGGCTGCAATGTAGTATTTTATTGTGCCTGTCTATCGAAGCTTGGTAAGACGACCCAAAAAATTAGATTCGCGGTCAAAGTAGTCACAAATGGATTTTGAGAACACCTGCCAAGTAATTTTCCCGAGATAGCATTTCTAATGCCACTGCCACCATTGCCATCTCTCTTAGTCCAAGTAAAGGCCTCCCACACGTAGTTTAGTTTCATCATCTAGGATATCATTCAGAGTGAAATATTGGTCCATTTGTGCTACCCATACTGCTGGATTAGAGCCATCAAATTTATACATGTCCAGCTTGGGTGGTCGAGGGTGGGAATGTTGGTGATTTCCATGGAAGTGAATATGATGGATATATTCTCCTTCAAGGTCTTCATTAAAACCATGTGCCTCCGAATGCAACCCTGATGAGCTCCTTTTGAATGTGTCCATGAATTTTTGCATCTAATCCGCTAAGATCTGGAAAGAAGCCAACTATTTTTCAAGGCTCTCGATCTTCTCGTTGGCCATGGCTTGAGCTTTGGTTTCTACCATACACAGATCCTGGTCACTTGTCATCACTTTGAAAAAATTTGGCACTGCTTGAAAATTGAAGCTGACAAGTGATTGGTACCACTGCGATCAGCTCGTCGTCCTGATTTTTTTTTTTACTACTCTGAATGGAGTTTTACTCCCCGTTTATCAACACTGCAACGGCCAATTTCCAGAAAACTTCACCCTGCCCAATGCCCTGCAAGAATTTCCCCAGGGTATAGAAGCCACAAGCCTCACTGCACAAATGGTTAGATATGCCTGCGAAATCCCCAATTGCTGAATGTGAGTTGCACTGTGGCTGCGACAAAACCCCAACTGCTAGATCTGAATGGTATTGTGGCAATAGAACCTCAACTGGTGGATCTGATTATTGCGGCAGCGATAGATTCCCAACTGCTAGATCTGATCTAGCAAAGAAGATAATGGGTGATCTTCAGAGAGACAAGGGAACTATGTTCTAAGGAGTGTCAAGTGCTACAGATCGCAATATACATAAGGGTCCAACAGTATTACTCGCCCCAATATTTTAAGGCACTAACTAAGGAGGATCAACCATACCCTTAGTCGTACTAACCGACTACCCTATTGTATGCACGAGTAATCTCCCTAAGTGTTATTCTCGGTGTATTGTAGCAGCAAGATGGCCGACGGTTTATCTAAGGCAAGGTTTTAGGTGAGCCTAGGGGGCTTTCGATATACCCCAAGGGTACGTGGAAGACAGTCTGTGCACAGTTCTGTCTAATGTGCTACTACTCAAAGGGGTACCCATAGGGGTTATAAGGGAGTCCAACAAGCATGACCACCTCCTGTATTTCATGCGTGCATGCATCCCCAAATCCGTAGGTTTATGCACTCAATGGCAGATCCTGTGGTTTAAAGACGACGGAACACATCTCTAGCCTAAAAAAAAAATCTACCCAAAAATGGAGATACCACCGGCCCTGGAAAGTGCTCTGACACCACTTGTTATGCTCTTGGCCTGTGGGAAGATGCCAAAATACCAAATATACGAAGAAATACAACCCAGAACATAGAACAATATGAGAAAAATAGCAAGTATTTTATTATTCAAAGATGAAAGAAATGTTCACTTGCCTCTTCGAGGGGGCAACCTCCGGCAAAGTAGAACTCAATTACAAAATAAGACACGATGCTCCTCAATGGGGAGTCTCTATCATTTATATAGGATTCATACATGCAATACCATGGGTCAGTACCATGGCTCTCTCAATACCATCTATCTATACCATGGCCCGTTTGCAACTAATTGTGGTCCCTTTCTTAAATGTGGGTCAACCACTTGCAATTATTACTACGAGCTTTATTGACTCTTTAACTAACTATAACTATGACTCGACCCTATTACATAAATAAAGGGGTTAGGGTTGGACCCTAACATAACCATATTGCTAACATGTTCTTTAAAGTAGTAAAGCTACATGGAATTCCCAAGAGAATTGTTTTAGAGAGGGATACTAAATTCTTGGGACATTTCTAGAGGACACTATAAAAGAAGTTTAGTGAAAAATTGTAGTATAGTTCAACATATCACCCACAAACTGATGGTCAGACAAAAGTTGTGAACAAAATCCTAGGAAACATTATGCACAATTTGATTGGATACCACCCTAAACATTGGGACCATATTCTAGCACATGTTGAATATGCTTACAATGACACTCTTAACAGAAGCATTAGACAAAATCCTTTCCAGATTGTGTATGGGATGAACCCAAAAGGAGTACATGAACTTAGAAATTTGGGAATATCATAACAAAGGAATGCAGAGGATTTTGCTACATCCATACAAGAGATTCGTGACCAGGTCAAGCAGAAATTGTATGAAAGTAGTATGAAATATAAAAGTTGAGAAAACCTTAGTAGGAGGAAGTAAAATTTTGAAGTTGGAGATTTGGTACTTGCACATTTTAGGAAAGAGATATTCCCCAAGGGCAAGTACAACAAACTAAAGTTTAAAAAGATAGGACCCTATAAAATTTTGAAAAAAAATTATGATTATCCTCATGAACCTGAATTACCACTTGGAATTGGAATTTCACCAATCTTTAATGTAGCATACATGTATAAGTATGAGCCTGAAATAGAACAACCAACCAGTGACTAGAAATAGCAGCCAGTACCATGGGAAAATCAGTTGTCAATGGTTGAACCTTGCAACCAGAGAGGATTTTGGATAAGAGATTGATCAATAATATCGGGGACAAAGAGTAATTTGAGTACTTGGTTAAGTGGGAGAACCTGCCAAAGAAAGATGCAACCTGGATGACTGTCACACTTATACAACAATGTGGCAAATAAGTTGAAGAACGCATGGATAGGAGCCCATGAAATCTTTATTCCTTGGGTGTATGATGCAGGGGAATCCATAATTCTCATTGACTGAGGTCAAAATAATTTACTAGAGGAGTTGGTTCCTAAAAATGTGGTTTGTTAGATTAGGACTTATTCAAAATTTCCATGGATTTCAATAAAATTAGACAATTTGTTGTAGTTTAGTTTAATTTTCCCCAAATTGGTCCTCTGATCTTATCTAGGATCTGAACCAAATTTATGTAATTTTAAATATTTATTTGATTAATGAATAAATTAGAGAAGTGTGTGTGCGAGTGAAATTTGTCTACAAGAGCTCTGTATTGGCATAACCAATCCTTCTACAATCTTTATTTTTTTACATAGTCCTATAATAGCCCTATGTTTAATAAGTGTACCTAATATCTTAAATACCTAATATTAGTATCAGATTGGTTTCAAGAGGACAGAAAATGGAGAGCAATCACCATATAGAGATCGCAGAACTAGGAGGAAAGGCCCAAAGAGTACAGAGAGTCGAGAGGAGCCAGAAATTTGAACCCGAGAATAAGCCCGAAGAGGCCAACAATTAATCATTTTTTCACCTTTTGGAAGTTTGTTAGTTGACGGAGTTGGGACTATTTATTGATGGAATCCTGTAAAATAAGTTTAGCCTAAAAATCCCAGATGTCCCACAGCCTGTAACTTTATTTTAAATAGTGTCAGGACCCTTGATCGTTAAGTGACGGTGATGGAAATTTCTTTCCGTCTCAGATATGTCAAGTGCTAGAGGAGTTACTTGGAGGTGGTTTAGCTCGGAGGCTTGGAAATATTAGAAAGACCGAAGTCCTGTAAGTTAATCTAATTAATCATTGGGGACCAAGGATCGTCAAGTGCCAGTGACGAAAATACTTTCATTCCCCGAATCTGTTAGGTGACGAAGATTGTGGGGTCACAAGTGAGTGAGCATGATTGGCGAGGTTTTCCTTTATTAAAATTTATGTGGGCCATACCGAAAGGTCATAATCCTATAAGGGATTTTAATTAAATTTTAAAGTAGTTATGGGGACCCAAGGTCGCAGGATTTGTACGGAACAAAGGTAACACCCAAAGGTTGTTCTGCACATATTTCCTTTATAATTCTTCCATTGTTTTTAAGCTTCCCATTATGGACTTTAATAGGGATTTGGTCTCATTGGGTTGATGGAAGTGTCGAATTAAAGGAACCAACTCTTAAAGGGGGTGATTTAAGAAAATATTTGTTGAGATTTTCATCATGAACCTATGACATTTTCTTGATAATGAAGCAGAGACAATGAAGTGTGGCAGCAATGAAACTACAAAGGAAATATGATGGTCTACTTTGGCTAATACAAATAGGGAAGAAACATCATTGAGTGATATCCACAGTATGTGCAATAGTAGAATCAATGTGCGGCCGAAGAATCAGTGGGGAATAGAGGTAACAGTGAGAAGCAAAGGCCATAATGAGTAACAAAGGCAGTAGTGGGAAACAAAGGTAGTAGTGGTTTCATTGGACTACAGTAGTAGTATATGGATTGATTAATTGTAAATGAGATTAAAGACTCTTGCAAAATTAGTCTACATATATTTAGACTTTGGGAATCTTCTACTTATTTCAGCACTACCTAGTAAATAGTGTATGTACGTCATACATAATTAAGCTTATTGTTGAGCCAATACTTGTGTACTCTATTGATGTGATGTGATGTTTCTATGATGCTATGAATAATTAACCAAATGAAAAAGAATTAAGGAAATATTGATTCACCCCCATCTTAGTATTCCAACAGGTTCCAAGGCTTCTTTATTGGGACTCTAATACGAACATGGAAAGCAACTCAAAATCTTCCAATATTTATGCTTCAAGATGGATATGGCTGTAAACACTAAAAATCATGATAACTAAATCGAAAAATATCACAGGTGATACTTTCATTTATGACAACAACTTATTAGAGGAAGTTCCTTCATACAAATACTTGGGAATTGAAATCCATCATAACCTCATTTGGAATTATAGCATTGATAAAAGGATATATGGAGGTTGGAAAGCTTTCTATGGTCTTTAAAACAATTGTAAGTCAGCAGATATTTGAATTTGGGATAAAAATAATCTCCTCTTTGAGACTCTTGTCACTCTTGTTATTTTATATGGATGTGAGGTTTGGAGTTGTAGTATATCCAAAAAGTCATGGAAAAAGATTGCACAAATATAAAAATAGTTTATAACCTACAACCTCAAGGTATAAATAAATACTCCCTGCCTTGTCATCTTGATTGAGGCAAACCTTTCCCCCATTGAAGCATGGTTATGACCAGGTATCATGTGTATGAGAAGAAATATAACATAGATGCCAATAGGTTTCCTAAAATTCTTTCTAACTCTAGAAAAAACCCCCTCCTTCAACTCAAGTGATGGTGGCATAAGGATTCCCAGTCTTGGCTAGTCCATTGGGGAATAAAGAAGGATATAATCTTGTAGAATTCAAATAATATTTAAAATATTATTACTTCCAAGTTTAAGGAGAAATTGTGGGTAAACAAAGCATTGGATGGGAAAAGGAAACTATGATATTAGAAGGAGGTGATCAACCCCAATCTCAAAAACCAAAATTCTCTCTCTATCTTGAAAAGTGTTAGGAACAAAATTAACATGGCTAATATTACAACTAGTTTTCATGAGCTTTATAGTGAAACTAAATATTGGTCAATTCCGAAATCACCATGACATGAAAGAGTTTGTGACCTTTGTGATCCTAGGATGGTTGAAGATGAAAATAACTTTCTCTTAGATTTTCCACCTTATACTCACATTCGATCTAATTTTCAAAATAACATTCGATCTAATTTTCAAAATATGATTCACACTTTCAAACTTATTGACCTTTTAACTTAGCAAAACTATTGTGATTTGGGATCGTAGGTCTCAGTGAAAGTTAATCATCACCATCATCATCATCATCATATTCCATGTAGATAAAAACATATTATATTTCATATGCGGAATATTCATGTTGTGGTACATTACATCATAAGCCTGAAATGTCAAGCTCATGTCATTTGTGAGAACTGAACCTAGGCGGAGAGGGTCCCAATCATTGCTCCCGACCACCCATGATATATATGTATATATGTATATGTATATGTATATGTATATGTATATGTATGTATACATATATATACATATACATATATATACCTACATACATATACATATATATACATATACATATATATACCTACATACATATACATATACATATACATATAACATATACATTACATATACATATACATATACATAATACATATACATATATATATATATATATATATATATATATATATATATATATATATATAAGGATTATCATGGTTCGTCTCAGGTGGTTGGGAGGAATCATTCAATTCTCACAAGTGACATTATGAGTTTTGATATAATGGTTTTAAGCCTTGTTGAAAATGAATAACCCCTCAATAAGAAAAACATATATACTATTCATATAAAATATAAAATTATTTTCCATGATTTTCCTTTCACAATGGAGAAGCCTCTCATAACGTGGTTGTCAAACTAGCAGTGAGGACAACCATCATTGGCTGCTACCTGTGAATTCAAGCTTACTCATCACCAATATTCAAGGAAAACCATGCCACTTGGAATTACTCATCGGTGGTCCGTAAGGGAGCGGGCTTTGACTCTTTCTATATGCATATGGGTGTTGGGTCATTAACCTATTTCCTTATATCCAAGAAAGATAAGCACTTAGCCAAGCAAAAATATTTTCCATAATATTAAAAAAAATACATTAAATTATTATTATTATTATTTTTAATTAAATTATTATTATTATTATTATCATTTTATATTTTTAAAGCATATTCTCATATATGGATACAAATATATTTTTCCCAATGTTATATAAACACTGTTATTTTGATATGAAAATCTTCCCCATACAATATAAACACCTCGCCATTTTTCCATAAGTTTTAAGTCCTATCAATTTATTATGTGATTAAAAAGATATATTAATGAAATCTTCATATGGTTTTCAATTTTGTTTTCTCCATAATCACATCTGTAAACTTGCACATTAAGAATTAAAAATGTTTTTATAATATTTTCTTTAGGTATTTTTTATGAAATTAATATATTTTCTTAATATTATTATATAAAGGACTTTTTTTCAAAGGAAATATCCAGGCAAATTCACCCAAAGTGATGAATTCCTGCCAACTTATTAGCAGAGCCTAATCTTGGAAGCATCAAGGAGAATTGACCCCATGACTTCCCATTAGCAAGGTGCTTTAGCAATGGAAACTCAACCAATCAAACTAACCTTCAAGGCTATATAAAGGACTTTTTATAAAATTACATGACACTTTTATATTCAATTTGGATGATTCATTATAAAAATTCAAATTCAATTTATAAAATAAATGTTTTATTTTAGTATATGAAGAAGTGTAATATACTACTTTGTTTGTATGCATGCACCTCTTTTAGTTCAGTAGGTTTGTTCTTAGTAATTATAGTTGAGTCTGCAAATAGAAGTTGCAGGTTCTTGGCAGCAAGAGTAAATGAACCCCTCTACTCTCTGGTGTTTTGGATTCTGGAGACAGGAACAAGGCTTGTTGGTGGGCCTCTTGGGATTTTATCTAAATTAGCATATTTCTTCTTTTTCGAAGGGAATTTTTAGGAAGCCACAAGCGTTATCCATATTTTGACCTTTTCTATCTATTGGCTCAAATTTTGGCTGAAGATTGTCATTTTTGGTTGATAGTTTATGTTTTTATCCACTTCTCCTTGAGTTATGGAGCATAGAGCTTTTGAGGGTGCTTTTAAAGTCTTTTTTTATGTATGATCTTCCTCAATTGTTTCTCACTTGTCTCTCGAGGAACTATACTCAGTTGTGGCAAGTGGTAGATGAGGTAGTGAATTTTTTTATTAGTGTGTACAAAGGTCACTTTGGGATAGGTAGCAAGAGATTGGTTGCTTGATGAAAATTAGCAAACACCATACCTTACTGGTTTTTATAGCATTCTGGTCACACTAGGTTTTAGAGGGTCACGACAACCAGTGGGCTTCAAAGGGGTTTGCGTTCATAGCTGAGGGATCTTGAATATTGGAGAAAGTTTGATAATAAGGTTTCCATGTAGTGTCAGTAAGGTAGAGTTCGTTGAGGCATATGACCATATGGTCGTTGGGTAGAACACCACCTATAAAATCATGACCCTAGGGGAAGAATTAGGGGCCACACCTAAAACAATCCCTTGTCAGAATTGAACTGCTCCCTCCCTTTGATTCTATGGATAGCCATATTTAACATATCACCTTGCTCCTAGAATATTTTGGACATGAATCTAATGATGATAGGAACGTGGTCATTGGTTTCATGAATGACCATCAACAAAACTAATGATGCATTCATGATTGGTAGGCTTATCTTCATCGCGACCAGAAAAGGGTTCACAAGAGGATGGAGTGTTTAGAAGGAAGATTAGAACACATGTGAAGAAATGTAAATGGTGCTTTCAACCCCTCTCCATCACCAAGTAACGAACCGAACAACCCATCTCTTGTGAACTATTTAGACTGTTGGGTGTGTGCTATATTCTTTCCATGACTAGTCACATAAGGGGGTGATAGCCCTGTTTGTTGCACCAAGCACAATAGGGGGGTCACAAGGGGGTGGAAACCCCCCCTGTTGGGAGTTTTATAGGGGGGTGGTAGCCTCCCTGCACAAGGTCTGGGGCAGCACCCTAGAAAAAATTGTTTTGGACCTTATAATAGGTGGGCAGACCTACCTATGGTTTTGTACATGGGTTTTGCAAATGGTTTTGGGCATGATGGTTTTTTGCCCATGGTATTTTGTAGATCCGGTCAAGGGAACTATGTTTATGTTCTAATCCAAGGTTAATGGATTGGGGTTTATGAATTCTTTGACATGTATATATATATGTATTGTAACATTAAAAGGAATATAATGAAATTTCAATCTAGTAGTCTCGGTTTTGGGATCTAGGGGAAATTCTTTGTGTATTTGTTTTATGTTCTTGCCATTGTATATTTTCTATTATGAGAATTTATTTGCGGGTAAATGTTGTACAAGATTAAAACCTACACAGACCAGGGATGATCATCGATTTCATTGAGGTTCTTGGGTTTTTTGGGTCTCACTGGGCTATCTATATGTGCTTTTATAATTTTCTTTGTTTGTTGACAATGTGGTTTTGTTATTATCTTTTAGTCAATAAATATGATAGGAATGAGGCCAAAATATTTTTTCCATTTAACTCCTCCCAATGTATCTTTGATTTGTATTAATAGAAACTTTTCACTTACAGAAACAAAGTGTAATATACTACATTTAATTTAATGAGAAACTAATATACCTAAAAATATACACATATATCATGATGATGAAGATTAACATCCACTAAGACCATTAAGACTTATATGGTCTATTGGACCTTATGAAGGTAAGAGATTAATTAGATTTGTTGAGTTAAATAGTCAAGAAGGTTGGTAGGGCGACAAATGTTTTGAAAATTAGATCTAATGTGAGTATAAAATGAACAATATAAGAAAATAAAATCATCTTCACCCTCCTAGGATATGTTGAAAATTGGCAGTTAAGGGATGAATTTCCTTGAATACAATCTCATTTCTCACTATTCCATAATGACTTTCTAAAAATAGAAATTCATGTCTGTCATTTCAAGTGTGACTTTTAAAAAATAGTAAATCACCTTGCTTCAATTGGTAATCAAGTATAGATGATGGAAAATCACTTAAATTATCCTTAATCAATCTTAATTGCTCAATTTTTAATTAATCATCATTATTATTATTATTATTATATTATTACCGAAATAGAAATTCATATCACCTTTCGTACTTGGCACTCAATCATGCCACTTCACATATCCCTCCCTCCTTGATGCTACTTGTGCCTCTCTCTCTCTCTCTCTTAATGGATGTGGTAAACTACTAGTACACCCTCTTAATCACATTGAAGACCGCTCATAGCACTCCTCATACATGTATTAAAGACTCGTCATAAAAGATTCCTCCTACACACTCTTCAATGCATAAGGTACACTCTCTCCTTCAAGGCATGCATACTCTGTTATGGCATGAGTTACAAAAGCAAGTGTACCTCCTTGATGGCATGAGTTATAAAGGCATGTGTTCCTCCCTAAATGGCATATGTAACTCTTTCTCAAGGCATGTTAGTTGATGAGCTTCATCATTGGGTAATTATATGGGCCTTAATTCACCTCCTAGCTTAGTCAAACCAACTATTCTCATAACTTATTGCATAATTTTGATTATATTTTGTTTATGAGATGAGTTAGAGTTGGATATTTTTCTTTGTGGTCTAATGTGCATTTAATGCAAGATTAAAGGATAAAAGCAAGGAATTTTGGCAAAGACCAACGTCAAAACTCGAATGGGACAAGGGAGAGGGATTATAGGAGGTAAATACTCCTCATTTACTACCCCTCCATTAGAATATTCCTCCATCAGCTTAGAGTGCAAATAGCCAAATCATGAGGACTAGAAGGTAGCCGAGCAAGTGAAAGACAAAGCACTAGTTTATTTCGAGTTTGGGAGCCAAGCCTCCCTAATTTCAAGGAATTCATTAGAGACTTCAGATGTATAAGTAGAGAGGTCTAGGACCTCTATAGGATTCAGATTTTTATTGTAAAACTCTACTTTATTTTTGAGCTCCAGGACTTGTGATAGTTCTTTTGATGTAATCTGTTGTTTTGGTAATAAGAATGAGTTTTGTTTTGAGCCAGCACTGAGTTAACTCAGAGGGTTGAAGCTCTTGGGTTAGGGCCCAACCCTAGCAGCCAAGGATCCTCTTTATTGTACATGTATGCTAGTGTATATTCATAGCTTAATTGTCATTTTTCTTAGTATATGCATTTCTTTATTGCACATGTATGCTTAGTGTAGATTCATAACTTAGTTGTTAGTTTGCTTATTAGATGCTTCTCCATTACAGCAGTGTAGATTAGATTGGTTGTGTGATAGTTTGCCTCCATTTCTTCCTTCTTTCAAGTAGCAATTTGGCAAGGGGAAAAAGGGTCACCATAAGGTTTTTAGCAGGTGTCTTGGCCTCACTTCCTCCCTCTAGGACCATGACTTCAGGAAGGGACCCTTCAGCAGCCCCAAAAACACAGATTTCTAGTTCTTGTATGAACTTTGGAGTTTGTTGTCTTTGATTCAGTATTTAGTTCATGTTGCAAGGCATATTTTATTGTCATCTTTTTCCATCTCCATTTCTGTAATAAGATATCACTCATGCTTTCATTCCCTTCAACAACTTTCTTCATGCATAATATAGGCAATTGATTCATGCTTTTCTATTTTATGAAAATGTATCTTGTTGCATAGTTCTTGGAAGACACGCATGTTTTAAGAAGAGTAGGTACTTCAGGATGAGACCAAGACTTCATAACCAACAACCACCTTCCACTTCATCCACCTTAGCCATCCCTTGTTTCACCATCACCCTCACTAGTTTTTCATCATTTTTCACTGAAATTCTCCTAGATACATTGAGTGAATCTAGCCATCTCTTATCTTGGATATTGACTCCTGAGTGCTCCTAGACCTCCTAACACTCCATTGCACCCATCACACACCTTTCTCAAGCTTCCCAACACCTCTAACACCTCACAATTAGCTCTCGGCTGTATCCTGTAGGTTTCCTATAATTCCTACAGGATCATCCTGTAGGTTTCTAGTACATCCTGTAGGTTTTCCTGAAATGGCCTATTTTGAGGCCAAATTGATGGGAAACCTCTAAGAAGTCACAAAAATCATCCTAGGACCCCTCCACACCATCCAACCACTTCATAAACCTTCTAGCCATCCTCAAACACCTTCCATCCACCTGTCACATCCACAAGAACAATTAGTTTGCATACTTGATTTTGCCTAACAAAACCAAAAAAGTGAAACGAGATTTAGTTTAGTTTCTTTGATTTCACCATAGTGTTGTTTGATACTTTTTAACTTCTACATCTTAGATAGTGGCATTTGTTCATTGTTGATTTATCATTTATGCTTAGGATAGCTCCTTAAATGGTTAATTAGGGTATGGTGTGGTTTAGCATTACATGTTTTTTTCATTATTTCATTAGAGTAACTCTTTAGAGTAGATTTTCCTTTCTTCCATCAAAGAATCAAGCTTCTTCTGACTCCATATAATTCTGGCCTGGAACCCTAGTGGTCTCTCACCAGCTGAGTAGTGACAACAGGAAGAACCATCACTTTTACTTGTGCATATAGCACTGTCACCTCCAAGTTTGTATGAACCCTGTGTTGATAAGTAAAGCTAGTAGCCCAAGAATTGTAGCATCCTTGCTGCAATACTGGAGCTCATTACTTTTTGGCGCCATTGTTGGGAAGGTGTCTGAGTAGAATGTGATTACTGCTTTCTTTTCTTCTATTTCTTGTCTTCAATATTCTACCATTAGTTTACTTCTGCAAAAGTAATCTAGTTGTTTACTTTCTTTCATTTTGCATTATCTGCTTTCCTTTCCATTCTACAAGTAGGATTTCAATTCAGCAAATAGCTTTTTCATTTTGTCAATAATTTTAATTTAATCAACAATTTCAATTCTGTAAGTACTTTCCAAGTTTTAAAATGAATACAAAACCAACCCAAAAATATTTCCTTTCATGCCTCATAGGAATAGGGATAACTTAGGGAAATTTTTGCCAAATACCCCCACTGCATCCAACAGCCAACCTTCTCTCTTCTTCGGTGGTTGTGAACTAGAAGAACCCTTGGGTGAGCAACCAGACATATTTGAAGAACCTACAGGGGAAGAAGAAGAAGAGGAACCCATTCCTACTAAACCAATGGCTGAAAACCGAAATGACGGAGGGAATAGAGAGAGAGTTGAGAGTGCCTTACCCATTAGGGAAACCAATTGGGACACTAAGATGAAAAATATAAGCCTGTCTTCCCTACCTCATTTCCATGGCCTGACAACAGAGGACCCTGACACTTTCCTATTTGAGTTTGTTGTTATATGCCGAACCTATGACTACACAAATGATGAGCAAAAGTTAAAACTATTTCCATCTACCCTCAAGGAC
This sequence comes from Pinus taeda, assembly GCA_000404065.3. Classification (NCBI taxonomy): domain Eukaryota; kingdom Viridiplantae; phylum Streptophyta; class Pinopsida; order Pinales; family Pinaceae; genus Pinus; species Pinus taeda. The sequence goes on from APFE030275232.1 coordinate 19,130, forward strand.
GCAACATTAAACTAGTTCATGGGTTTACCTGGAGATAGCATCACAACTTGGGCTCAAATGTAGCAGGCCTTTAACAAAAAATATTGGGGCTATTGTCGGTCAAAGGATAGTAAAGAAGAAATTTTTAGGATGACCATAGGCCATGATGAATCCTTAGAAGATTATGAAGAAATATTCCAGCTCAGTTACAAAAGGGCCAGGTGCACACTTGACCCTAAGTCACTAAAGTTTGTCCTACTTAAGGGAGTAAGAGAAGATCTTCTAGATACCTTACATTTGTTAGTAGGAGGAGATATCTACCAATTACCCTATGAGGATATCAAGACTGTCTTTAGAAACCATTCTAGGGCGGCTAGGAAAAATGGTAGGGGTAGTCAACCTATGGCCAGTACATCATCTTCCAACTTATCCATCAAGGGTGAAATTGGAAACATGCTAGAAGATTTCAAAAGTGAGATGCTGCAAACCCTTGCCTTGCAAATGGACACCATGAACATTAAAAGAAAGTAGGAGGAAGCAGAGAGATTCTTGGACATCTTTTGTCCTAGATGCACCAGGAAACATCCTAGGAATGAATGTCCATTGAACTATATGCTCAGTCTATGAAGAAAACCACTCCACAAACAAGTGCCCTTCTTTACCCAAACTCAAAGTTGTATATCAAGGAGCTGAAGGGGTCACTAAGCAGCTTTGCTACATTAACCAAAGGAGACCTCTTGGGCCTAGACCATACCAGTAAGGCATGCAAGGGTCATCCCATGCGTATTACAACCCCAACCAAACGAAAGCTATACCTTCATGGGGACCCCCTGCTCATCCTTCCTGGTCTACACCCCGTCCTTAGTCCTATGCATCTCAATATCATTCCCAACTAGCCAGCCAGTCATTTCAACCTTATGGTCTGCCACAACCTCAGTGGAATACACCACTCCAGGGGTGGAGGCCCCAATGCAACAATGCTCCAGCTCTATTGCCTCCACCTCCTGCCCAACCACAGCTCCTACACTCTTCCCCACCCAAGCAACCCTAGATGCATTCCTAGCCAAATTCGAACCCGAACAATAGGTAGGCTCAACAAGTATACAGTGGGGAGACATCATATCCAACTTATGCTATGGAAACCCAGGAGATTAACCTGAGATATGGGAGAGTTCTCCTGGATAACCACCCTCCCCCTCCACATAGGGAGGTTGAGGAAGAAAGAGAGGAAAGAAACCTTAAATTAAATCCACCCTTTCCTGAGAGATTAGCCCAACCACTCCAGCCTACCCCAGAAGAGACTGAACTTTTGGGAGAATTGAAAAATCTATGTGTAAAGATCCCCCTTCTCCAAGAAACAAAATATGTTCTCATTTACAATAAGTTGATTAAGGAGAAATGCTTCAAGCATCCAGGGAGGCGAAAAAGAGATGCCCCTACCATTAATGTCATTGGGTAGCTATCCAACTTAATGTTGGGGTGGGTAATATGTCCAAAATATTTGGACCCTGGAAGCCCTGTAGTAGATGTGTATATCAATGGAACCATTGTCCCACACACTCTGATCAATCTTGGGGCTGCCATCAATGTCATGACCAAGGACACCATGCTCAAGCTCAACCTCCAAGGGTCATTAAGGAAGACCAAAACAATCCTGCAACTTGCAGACTGTTCCACAGTAACCCCTGAGGGAATTGTAGAGGATGTGATGGTCTCCATTGACTCCTAGGAGTACCCTGCATATTTCCTAGTTCTCCAGCCTAAGACTAAGCTTACTAGTTATTCTCTTATCCATGGGAGGCTATGGTTGGCCACAGTCGATGCTTACATTAGCTGCAAACATGGGAATATGACCATCAAGAATGAGCATATGTCCAAGCAATTAGTCCTATACCCTCCTGCTCAACCTCTCTAAAGCATGATTTACTTTTATGGTTGGGGAAGGAGGAGGAAGATGAGGTTTATTCTGCCCAAATTTATGCTTTGGAAGTAACCATGGGAGGAGGACGGAAAGATGAGGATGACTTGATTGATCACTTGCTCCAAAGTCCAACTCCCGGTTCATTACCTTTGGAAGAAGCAGTAAAGGAAACCCAGAAAAATCATCCAATTGGCTTGTGCTTGGCCTATTCCAACCCACTCCATGTCAAAACCATAGAATTTGACCCAGAGAGAACCTTGAAAATCAATCCATCTCTTTCTACTCTCAAAGAGGAGAAACTATGCAACATGTTAAAGGAAAATCGAGAAGCCTTCGCTTGGAGTTACAAGGAAATGAAGAGAGTACACCCCTCATTGTGTGCTCACCACATATACATCAAAGAAGGTAGCAAGTCAGTCTGGAAACCACAAAGGAGGATGAATCTAGCTCTTCAAGATATAATCAAAGAAGAACTGCAAACACTGCTTGATGCAAGATTCATTTACCCTATCTTTGACAGTGAGTGGGTCTCTCCTTTGGTGTTAGTCCCCAAGAAAAATGGTAAGTGGAGGATTTGTGTCGATTATAGGGAGTTGAACAAAGCCACAAAGAAGGATCATTTTCCTCTACCCTTCATTGAGCAAGTGCTAGATGGTCTGGCAGGAAAAAGGTTTTTCTCTTTCCTAGATGGATTCAGTGGGTACAACCAAATCCAAATATGCCCAGAAGTCCAGGATAAGACCACATTCACCTATCCTTTGGGAACTTTTTCCTGTAGGGTCCTTCCTTTTGGCCTATGCAATGCTCCTACCACTTTCCAGAGAGCAATCTTGAGTATTTTCACCGAATTAGTCCATGATGTGGTGGAGATTTATATGGATGATTTTACACCTTATGGCTATGATTTTCAAGAAGCCCTGTCTAACCTAGGTAAAGTACTGCACAAGTGCATTGAAATGAACCTATCTCTCAGTCCTGAAAAATGTGAATTCTTAATGACTGCGAGGACCGTGCTAGGTCATTCAATATCTTAGCAAGGACTGTAGGTGGACCCAAATAAAATAGCAATCATCTAAAGGGTCCCACCTCGTCAAAAGTAGAGAGACGACATAAGTTTCCTAGGGTTAGTTGGATACTACCGAAGGTTCATAAATTACTTCAGCAAGTTGGCCTCTCCTTTATTTGGTTTGTTGGCTAAAGATTTTGAGTTTGTATGGTCAAAAAGCTGTCAAGAGGCCTTAGACATTGTAAAGGATAAGTTAACCACTGCACCAATTCTCCGAGGCCCAAACTGGGCCCTCCCCTTTCATATTCATGTTGATGCCTCACACAAAGCCATAGGAGCAGCCCTAGGTCAGATAGATGAAAATTTCCTTATGCTATATATTTTATCAGTAAGAACTTGTCAAAGGCTAAACTAAATTATATAGTGACCGAAAAGGAACTCCTGGCTATTGTGCATTCATTAAACAAATTCAAGCATTACATTACAGGCTATCAAACATTTGTGCATATTGACCATGCTGCAATCAAATATTTAATGAAGAAACCATATGTGAATGCTCAAATTATAAGATGGTTACTTTTATTATAGCAATTTGATCTAACCATTGTTGATAAGACTCATTAGGAAAAATTTGTTGCAGACTTTTTATATAGGGTAAATTTGCCTACAAGTGAAGAAGGAATGGTGGATGATCAGTTACCAGACGATCACTTATTTTCTATTTCATTTCTCTCTCCATGGTTTGTTGATATAGAAAACTATTTGGTATCTGCACAGTTCCCACCAAACTTGTCCTCCAAAGAAAAGAGCAAGATAGTCAGGAATAGCGCCCCCTTCACTTGGATTGGGGGAAATCTTTTCAAACTCGGCCCAGATCAAACCTTGAGAAGGTGTGTCAGGGAAGAGGAAGCCTTTGACATCCTTCTAACATGTCATGATGGGCCTTGTGGAGCTCACTTTGCAAAAAAGAGGACAACATTCAAAGTGTTACAAGCATGTTATTATTGGCCCAATCTTCATCGGGATGTGAAAAAATACACTAGTCAGTGTGATCAGCGCCAGAAGATGGGAAGGCCTACTCCAAGAGATGAAATGCCTCTGTAGCCTCAAGTGACATTCGAGCCATTTGACAAGTGGGCCATGGACTTCATTGGGCCTATTGACCCTCCTTCAAAACAAAAACAATACATTATTGTGTGCATTGATTATTTGACTAAGTGGCCTGAAACCAAGGCAATTAAGGCAGCAATAGAAGAAAAGGTGGCTGAGCTTCTAAGGGAGAATGTATTCTACAAATTTGGGTACCCTAGAGAGTTGGTCACAGACCAAGGCAGCTAGTTTACCTCCAACATGACCGAAGACTTGCTCATCCATCACAAGATCAAGCATAGGACCTCCAATCCCTATCATCCACAAGATAATGGGCAAGTGGTGGTGACCAACAAAGCACTGGAGGGCATCTTAACCAACGTGGTGAGCAGCAGCAGGAAGGATTGGGCAGAAAGGTTAGTTGAGGCCACCCGGGCCTATAATACCACATGGAAGACCAGAAAGACATAGAGGAAGAAGGAAATTGAACAGAGGGGATAGAACAGAAGGAGGAGTCACCTAGGGTGTCTCCAGAGGCCACTGAGAGAGAGGCAGAAACTTCCCTCACTGCTCTCAACACCCCAATCAAGCAAAAAGGAAAAAGGTAGAGGCAGACCCCACTATATTTTAGGATAAGAAAGAGCGCAAGAATAAGACAGGGGAAGCCACAAACATCAACCAAAGTTCCTATTGAGATTGAAGATTCCCCTACATAAAAAGACAAAATGCCTTCCCCTAAGTCTGCTATCACCTATGTAAGGAGGCCTACTACTAGATCAACTTCCTTAAAGGGTAAGTCAATCCTATAGGATCCACAACAAAATCTACAGGAAGAAAAAATATTCCTAGAGGATACTCTGTTGAATCTACAAGAGGCACAAAAATTGGAAAGAAAGGTAGGGGAGTAGAAAGAAGCTAAAGAGGAGGACCCAGAGACAAAGGAACCCAACCCCCAACCTAACCTACACTCCTATTACTGATTTATTGAAGGAGGTAGGGTCATATCTCAAAAATTTTCCATCCCACTGTTCTTCGAGCTTGAGAAGGAGAGGACCAGAACTCACTGATGGATGTTGATCAAATCAAAGGGGGTGGAAGAAATTTGGCACACATTTACTACCCCTCCATTCGAATATTCCTCCATCAGCTTGGAGTGCAAACAGCCAAATCATGAGGACTAGAAGGTGTTGGTCACTTTAATTGTTTATTAATTCAAACAACTAAGTCCTACATAAATTGTCAACCTAGGGAAGTCTGTTTATTTCAAAGGCAACTACACACTGTATGTGCTCAATCTCAAAAGCAGTAAAAGTTGTAGTAATAAATATACTAGTCACACCTTACTCTAAGCAAACTGAAGCTCTACTCTGAGTTATAGCAAAAACAATCTCTTGCAGACAATTATCAAAGAATGCTTAATTTCAAAAAAGAGCAATCTAATGAAAGGAATCAATTTGCAAAGGAAAGCACTATCTATGTTGTAACAGAGAACAGGACCCTATTCCCCAAGCAGGAACCTTCAACACCTGTTTCTGATTACCATGCTGGCCAACTCACTCTGTAAACTAAATTACCAATAAAGCACTCACGGATTAACTATAGATGAATTCGAGAAAGTAATGCAACGATCAATTGGAAAAACAGAGTTTAGCAATAATGCATAAGCAACATTTAGTAAACATAACTTTAACAAGGTATGGATAGAAAACGCACTTAACACACTGCAGAAATGTAATGGGTGAATCTTGTGATGAAGGTGGGCCCTATCCTTCTCACATGATTCCCTAGGAAACAAGAACTAGAAAGGAATGTTTAGAACAATATTTTATTCATCCATCAATATGTCATGTTACAAAAAGATTCCAGTTCTTTTCCTTCAGCTAGACCTTCCCACAATCTGTTCGTCCCCTTCTAATGTAGATGTTTCCTCTTTTTAAAGAGGAGACATCTATTACAATTGATTACATTGTAAGTCCTATCTTTAACCCAATATGCCAAAATAGGGAAATTGGTTTTCCCATTAACAGAATGTTGTTACAATGGTTATGGTAATGCTGACTTTGGAATGTGGTCGTTACAGCCAGTGTAGTATCTCCTTTGATGATCTTCTTTTGTTGTTGTCGAATCTAAGAATGCAAATCACGGCTATTTCAGCAACGAGATTTACGCATTGTTCTTAACTGTTTCAACAACATAAACTGTAATGATAACCTTGCAATCTCTAGGCTATTTCAGCAATGTGGACTGCAACGATAAACTGTTTCAGCAACTATTCGATTCGACGATTAACTATGAAGGTAATGTAATTATATGTAAAATATATTAAATGTATAGTAATGAGAAGAAATATTGTATACCTTTGGAAAAATGGATTAAAGAAATAACATGGACTTTAAATATAGGTTGGAAAAGGATGACATAATAGCAAAATATATGGTAAAAAAGGGACAATGTAGGGTCCTAACATCCCCCCCAACTGAAAGGGTTGCATGTCCTCATGCAACTTTACTCTGAATCTAACTCTGAGTACTTGGCCTTGCAGTGCAAATTACTTAGGCAGTAAGTATAGAAGGTGCTATCAGCCAAATCTCTGAAGATATAAACATTGTGTAATCTCTGCCATGCTACTGCTTCCTCCTTTTTGGACAACCTGTAATGAGCCCTATACTCTTGTGCTGGCATCCATAAAAGAGGGAAATGAAAATGATATCCTACCCATTTTTCGGCACACTACTAAACACATTTGACATAGTCAGGTACCCGTGAAATTGCTGCTTCAACATTAAGAGGACTAAAGGGATGATACTCCTCCCTCTTCTTAGAAGACTGTTGCCAAAATAAGTTGTTTGCTTGTAAGGCAAGAGCTCCCTTAGCTTTAACATAATGTTGGCAGTCTTTTAACACTACAACTTGTATCTGTCTGATGTGTTCACTCATTCCTGGTTCCTTCAAAAATTGATGATATTCAACAATGAAAATGGCAGCATTCTGTGGCTTAGATTGAATCCACAGAAGACAATTATCTTCATTATGCCTTGTTGAAAGAAATTCATTTTGCCATGTGAGCTGATTAGCAAGGAAAGAGACAAAGGATCTGATCTGAATGTCACCAACCAGAGGGTTCAGATTGAGCTTCCTATCCTTAGGGATGGCTTCATTATGAAGATACAATTCACAAAGTAAATTTTGTTCACTGGTAGATGCTTCTGTGAAGGTTTTCACAAACTATTCAGGTGTAGATACCTCATGAGGTCTCCCATATCTAACTGCCTTTATTTGAAAGAACGCTAAGCATTCTGCAAGAAAAAGAGAGTAATTGGAGGATGGTTTCTTGGTGGCCAGTAATCTTTGAACCAAATCAAACATGAGAAGCATTCTAGTTTTTCGCTGTTTATTCTCCTTTTTTTGGGCAAGAGAGCGTTGGAGCACCTGTTCCAAAACTTCCCAGTTTGAATATATATGATCTTGCCACGATGATTTATGCTCTTGCAAGATCCTGTCTTGTGACATAACATATTCCATCTTCCATATACCCATTTGTACTTGAGTGTTGTTGGTCTGAGTGAAGACAGTCTCTGTAGGCCGAGGTTCAGTCTCAGTAAACATAGTATTTGTAGACTGAGGTTCAGTCTGAGTAAACACAATTTTTGTAGACCGAGGTGTAGGAATTTTAGTTTTAACAATCATAGTAGGCCGATATATTTGTGGTTTAACCTCTTTTTCAAAAAAAATTGAAGTCCTTGCTAGTTCTTGTGTGACAGCAGGGCATTCCTCCTTAATTGCAATAGAAGTAGATGCAGGGGTGGCTCCAGGTAGTGGAATTTCAACTATTTTATAACTGGCTTGATGATAAATGTTACCACATTGGTTGCACATATATTCATTATACCGGTCTTTCGCTATACTCTTCTCAGTGGTGGATGCTGCATGGGCTAAAGTGTACAAATTAAGCTCTCTGTCATAGGCTTCCCCTGCCGTTATTAGTTCCTGCTTATAAGCTTCGAGTTCTGATTTTAGAAGCTCGTTTTCCTGTATAAGGGAAGCCAAGGTGACTACGCTTTGTGTAGCAGTCACAGTCTCAGTAGATGATTCTAGTGAATGAATGGCTTGTTGTTCCGTAGCAGCTACATCGTTTATAGCATTAGCAGGTGGTTCTTGTGTGGCAACTGCTGAATCAGTAGCTAGTTATGTAGCAGCTACGTTATTTGCAGCATCCTGAGCTTCTAGATTTTTCATATCAGCAGGTGGTTCTTGTGTGGAAGCTGCTGACTCAGTAGCTGGTTCTTGTGTAATAGCTACGGGTTGTGTAACATCCTAGTTGTCTATGTTTTGTTCATCAGTAGGTGGTTCTTGTGTGGAAACTGCTGAATTAGTAGCTAGTTCTTGTGTGGCAGCTACATCTTGGTCATCTGTTTTCTGTTCATCAGCAGGTGGTTCTAGTGTGGCAACTGCTGAATCAATAGCTGGTTCTTATGTGGCAGCTACATCATGGTTGTCTGTTTTCTGTTCATCAGCAGGTGGTTCTTGTGTGCAGCTGCTGAATCAATGGCTGGTTCTTGTGGGGCAGCTACATTCTGTACAACATCTTGGGTATCTAAATTTGGTGGATCAGCAGTTGGTTCTTGTGTGACAGCTACTAAATCGGTAGCTGGTTCTTGTGTGGCAGCTACATTTTCTGGAAAAAATGATCTCACAAAATCCTGGGTGTCTTGCATTTTAGTGCCCGAGGGTGAGACAGGAAAAGATTCAGGGACTTGGGACTGTGGTGGGGTATGGAGTTTTAGACCAATAGGTGAGGAATTTAGGATGGTAGTAATAGTTGCTGCTTCAGTTGATGCCCTCATACGTCTTCAGGGTAAAAGGGCAGGGAGAGTAGTAATTTTTCTTTTATGAGTGGGTTTTTTTAGAGGGGGAGGGCCATCAGGGATGGTGGCTTCTTTGGTTGAGGCCCTTGTTTGTCTTTTAGGTAGGGAAGTAGCCTTATCTTGCCTTTTTCTTTTTAGCATAGCAATGGGAAGGTTATCTTTAGAATCATCACTAGGAATGTGGATAGTGGGACTAGATGATTCTGCTAAATTATGGGATGGAGTTGATGTGGTGGGAGGATCAATTGGGTTGGCTAATGCGGCTGGTGGGATTTCTAGGGGATTAGGAATGCTCCCTGGTTGTTGTCCAGAAGGATTTTCAGCTTGCTGAAGGATTCCAGGAGTTTGTTGAGGAATTTCAAGAGTTGGTTGAGGAACTTCGGGAATTTTAGTGGCTTCTTGGGGAATTTCAGCTACTGCTTGAGGAATTTCAGCAACCTCTTGGGGAATTTCAACTGCTACTTGAGGAATTTCAGTAGCTTCTTGATGTTCTAGGGGTGGGTTGTTAAGAGGGGGAGGATTTTGTTGAGCCAAACCCCACTGAATTAATAGCTGGACAAGCCAATGATGGGTGAGGGAAAGAAGTGGGTATTTTTCTTGCATGCAGTAATGTGACATATTCTTTAGAAACCCAAGTAGATAATACGACATATTCAATAGTCGACCATGTCGCAAATGATTTAACAAGACAAAATCATGCTGATAGACTACCTGGTAGCGACCTTCGGAGATGAGATAATGCTTGACAAATTCAGAAACCGTCAGCCATGGAGGTGGTAATGAATGAAGTGTGACACCCCTGCCTTTGGGCTCGACCTGCTCTCCTGGCAGAAGAAATTCCTGTTGTGCGTTCAAAATGATGTGTTTATGACTAAACCATCGAGTGCCAGTAGCTGATAGGCCTGAAACCTGTGTTATATCATACTCTGAGACTAGAATTCGAACTCCTTGAACAGTAGAGTAGCCATCCTTTTTATTACATGCAAATTCAAGGACTTGTTGTGGATCAAATCCCGGAAGCCTATGAAAATAATCTGCCCAGCATGCCCGCTGAAAAATTTGATATACCTCTGGGTGTAATTCTAATAAAGCTATCGAGCCGGGCTCATGTCAAATAGCAGGTCCTCCCATAGTTACTAGCTTCAGTAAAATGCACAGTGACAAACCGGGTTACCGTACTCCAGATAGAGTAAATTTTGCAAATGACATCATGGAATAATAGGACAGAGATGGGGTGATAAGACGTAATCATGGGTAAAAAATGACGGTGATTGGCGTGTTGCGAAATGATGGCATGTAATTTTGGTATCCCCCCAAACAACAACTGAAATAATGAGTTTAAATGTACGGGGATCATGGTAATAATGTCATAATCATTTAACTATAGTTTAATAATATTTACACATAATAAACACATACATCATGTTTGCCTTTGATTGATATTCAAAAAATATAGTGTATGTTGCTAATAGATCATCAATGGTTATGGAAGAGGGTTTTGAAATATGAGGGTAATTATATGAAATGCCTGTATAATCATAGGACAAGGCAGTGAAAGAATAGAGTTATAAGAATAATGCAAGAGGTGATTCTCACAATAGAAAGTAATGTATGATAATTCCTTGAGAAGAAATGGTGTTTCAGCAACGGGGAAGATGGGGAAAGGTTAGTGTTTCAGCAACGGGAAATGGATGGAAGATGGTGTTTCAGCAACGGGGAAAGTAAAGCAAAATGTTGCTTAAATGGGAAAAACAGGGAAAATGTTGTTGAAAAATACTTATTTCATTAATGATAAAAATGGGAAAGATGTTGCTGAAAAATAATGGGGGACATAGGGAGGGGAAAAATGAAAAAATGATTGAAATGGGGGAATGAACTGTGAATTGGAATGAGATGACAATGCTTCACAAAATGAAGCTTAAATCTGCTTGCAGTAAGATTGTTCTTTTCAACTAGCCTCTCCTACATCTGAGATCTGGAAAATAATCAATTGTAACATGCAAACCCTTGACAGGGATTATTAGTTAAGAAATCTAATCTAATACTAAAAATACAATGCATAAATTAAATGCAATGAGGGGCAGTAGGTTCCCCCATAAAGATATAATGTGAGTCTGCCATGTAGATGGCTTTAAAATCCTCTTTAGAAATGGGCTGCTGGTATAGACGAAGCCGATACCCATTTACTAATAATGGTGTTCTAGAATCATTAATTGTTAGGAGCCTTATTGTTCCATTGAGAAAAATAGTATCTATTTCGTAAGGTCCTAGCCATCTTGTTCGTAATTTCCCTTGAAAATTTTCAAACCGAGAATCATACAATAAAGCCCAATTACCTTTTTGGAACTGCTTATGGTTAATAGTTTTATCATGCCACCTAGTTCTTTGTTGTTGAATCATAGTTGTTTGATGGATGGCATCTAACCTCTTTTCATCCAATTCCTGAAGCTGCTGCAACCTGGCTATTTGTGCATCAGTCAAATCAAGGTTAACAGCTAATGCAGTTCTTAAGGTTTTAATTTCAAATTCCACAGGAAAAAAAACACTTTTACCATAAACCATTTCATAGGGAGAAAACCCTGTAGTGTTCCTCCAGGTAGTTCTATAAGCCCATAATGCTTCAGGCAGCCTTTGAGACCAATCCTTCCTATTTTCCTTCATTGTTTTTGTTAAAATGGTTTCTATGACTTTGTTTGTGCTTTCCACCTGCCCATTGGTTTGGGGGTGGTAAGGCGTAGTCATTTTATGATGAATATGGTATTGTTGAAGCGTGGCTTTAAAACCATGAGAATTGAAAGGAGGTCCTCCATCTGTAACTAGTTCTCTAGGCACTCCAAATCTAACAAATATTTCTTCAAATTGAAAGGTTAAAATAGATTCTTCATTAGCTCTAATGAGTGCCTTAGCTTCCACCCATTTAGTCATATAATCTGTACAAACTAATATGTAAACTCTTTGACTGGATGGAGGATTGATGGGTCCTATAAAATCTAGAGCCCATCTTTCAAAGGGTTCAAGTATTACCTGGGGATTCAATGGCATTTCATCTCTATGATTAGGTTGACCCATTCTCTGACAGCTATCGCAGGCCTGAACATAATTCTTCGCATCCTTGAAGAGTGAGGGCCAATAATAACCCATTCTGAGAATTTTATGTGTTGTTCTCTTATCAGCAAAATGCCCTCCACAAGGGCCATCATGACAAGCCTTCAGTATATCATAAACCTCATCTTCTCTAATGCATCTTCGAATTTCATGATCAAGTCCTATATGGAAAAGACACCTACTTATCTAGCTATACCGAGCACTTTGTTGAATGATCTTTCTTTTCTCTCAATGTGATAGGTGTGATGGTAACTTCCCCGCAACCAGATAATTGACAATGTCTGCATACCAAGGTGAGTGAGCAGATACTGCAAATAAATACTCATCAAGAAAGGAATCATCTACTGGAGTATTATCATCAGCTTTTATCTGAGAAAGGAAATCAACAACTACATTTTCTTTACCTAGTCAATCTACAATTGTAATATCAAATTCTTGTAATAACAATAACCACCTAGTAACTCAAGCATTTGTGACAGATTTGTTCATTAAATACTTAATAGTCGAGTGGTCAGTATGAACAAAAGTAGGGTAACCAATAATATAATGTCAAAATTTATTAATAGCATAAATGACTGCTAAAAATTCCTTTTCAGTAGCTGTGTAATTAAGCTCAACAGGGGTCATATTCTTACTAATGAAATAGATAGCATAAGGAAGATGGTTTTCCTCTTGTCCCAAGACAGCTCCAATTGCAGTATCTGAAGCATCAGAGGATATATGAAAGGGAAGTGCCCAATCAGGTCCCCTTAAAATAGGAGTTGTAGACAACTGGTGCTTGAGTTCATCAAATGTTTTGTGGAAAATATCAGTCCACTTAAATTCAACATTTTTCATAAGTAACACAAACAAAGGAGAAGCTATTTTAGAAAAAAAATTGATAAATCTTCTATAGTATCCAACATGTCCTAAAAAACTTCTCACATCAGTTTGTGTTCTAGGGATAGGAAGGGTCTAAATTACCTATACTTTGGATGGATCTACCTGAATCCCTTGAAATGAAATGAAGTGTCCAAGTACAATTCCTTCATTCATCATCATATGACATTTTTCAGTACTTAGAGAAAGGTGAGCTTGTACACAACGTTTAAGTACTTTCTCAAGGTTTTGTAGTGCATCTTCAAAAGTCACACCATAAGGGGTAAGGTCATCCATAAATATCTCCATAGAGTCATTAAGCATATCAGAAAAAATTCCTATCACTGCTCTTTGAAACGTTGTTGGAGCATTACATAGTCCAAATGGGAAAACTCTATAAGCAAAAGTTCCCCAGGGACTCGTAAATGTGGTCTTGTCTTGGTCTTGGGGTGCAATTTTGATTTGGTTATATCCACTAAAACCATTTAAAAAGGAAAAGAATCTCTTCCCTGACAAACTATCTAAAACCTGATCAATGAATGGTAAGGGGAAATGACCTTTTTGAGTGCCTTTGTTTAAGGCCCTATAATCTACACACACTCTCCATTTCCCGTTTTTCTTAGGTACTATCACCAATGGAGAAACCCATTCAATGTCAGATATGGGGTATATAACCCTGCATTAAGCAATTCTTGAAGTTCTTCTTTAACAATTTCCCTCAAATTTGGATTCATTCGCCGCTAGGGTTGACACATTGGTCGACACCCTTCCTTGATATAGATACGATGAGTACATAATTCAGGAGAGATCCCCTTCATATATGTATAGTCCCATGCAAATGCTTCCTTATTTTCATGAAGTAACTTCATTAGCTACTATGTTTCAGCATCTTATAAGTTGGGGTTTATGTTCAATGTTTTGCGAGGTTCAATTTCTACTGTTATGCTTTTAGAGGAGATAGCAGTTGATGTTTGGGGTAGATTTTCATATTTAAGCTTTTCCTGGGTTTCAGATTCCAAAATTGCAGTCAACTGGTTATATGTTTCAGAAGTGACCAAGGAGGATTCAGAAATAAAATTACTAATTACTTCATCCTCTATGGTATCTTTAAGAGTTAAGGCTTGTCCGATAGTCAAAATGGGTTGAGTAGCATTTTCATCGTAATCCAACCATACAGAATCATCATTATTAATCGTAGGTATGGCATGAGGATAAAGAGTAAGATGCTTAGTTTCACATCCATTAGAAATTGTCATTGAACATGATCTATAGCTAATAAAGGAATCAGTTGTAGCCAACCAGGGTCTTCCCAAAATTAAAGGATGTCCCCCCAACTTTGTTTTAGTCTGCAGTACTACAAAGTCAGTTGGGTAATTCCAGGATTCAACTGAAATGATCAGGTCCTCAATAACTCCTTCTGGTTTGATTGTGGAATGATCAGCTAACTCCAGGATGGTTGGTGTCTCTCTGATTACATTCTTTAGTTGTAATAGTTGTTAGGTTTCAAGGGTCATAATATTTATAGTAGCACCTAGATCTACTAGAACTCGTGAAATAATAATTTTTCCAATCTGTACTGTAACCGTAGGATGGCCGGGATCACCATATTTAACAGGATGAGTTTTTCCGAACATTAAAGTAGATAGATCACCCATAACATGAACTGTAAGGGGATCCTTAGCTTTCCTACCAGGTTTCTTAATACAAATGTCTCTCATAGTTCTGGCATAAATTGGTACATCTCTGAGCGCTTGTAAGAGCAGAATTTTGACATAAAGATTTTGTAATTCCCCTAGAAGATTAAAGGCAGACGACTCAGGTGTCTTAGTCAGGGCTAAACACTCAAGGATTGGTGGCTCTGCTGTTTCAGTACCTTTATTAGAGGGTTGCCCTGGTGTTTCAACACCCTTATTAGGTAAACTATTTCTCTTTGTCTCTTCTTTGTCAGAGTCAGAAGAGGTAATATCATCAATAATAGGCTCAACTATTCTCCCAGATCATAAATGAATGTCATTACACCACACAGCTAAAACATGAGGTATAGACTGGCTCTGAATATTGATTACTTGCATAGCTTTATTATTATTAGGGTTAGGGTTTGGTTGTACAGGCAGTTGGGGTCTTATTATCTGATTATTTGGTGGGGCACCTGATGGTAGAGGGAGTGTTTGCTGAAATTGAGGAAATTGGTTTGGGAACGGGACTTGTTGAGCTCTCCAGTTTGGATTCCATTGATTAAAATAAGATTGTTGTGGAGGCCAAGGAGTCCACATTGCAGGGTCTACAAAGGGAGGGTTTGTTTCTTGCATGGGTGGGAAATTCATTTGATTAAAAGGTGGGTATTGCATTTGGTTGAAGGGCAGGTAGTTTGCTTGATTAAAATAAGGGTAATTATTCCAACGATTAGAGGATGTAAATGGCATATTAGAGTTCATACCTTGTCCTCGTGGTTTCCATTGCCTTCTCTGTGTCAGCAAATAAATTGCTTCAACTTCCTCTTCGGTTGGTTGCAATGCTGCTTTTATTCCTAGTAAAGAAGGATATTGTTGAGTTTCATGATCCTTCTCACAAATGGTGCAAATTGGTACTTTATCCAATGGGCATTCCCTTAGTGGATGTTTATCTCTACATTTGGGACAAAAGATAGCCAAAGTAGCTTCTTCCTCTGCTTGTTTCTTCTTAACCTGCAAGGTGTCAATCTATGAAGCAAAAGAACTTAACATTTCAGTTTTGAATTCCTCAAGTAAATTACCTATTTCAGCTCTTATTGTTCCTCCACTGGCTGATTTTTGGACTCTTGAATATGTATTATCCCTACTATTTGATCTATTTCTTGCAGCTCCTCTTGAACATCTCTTGCAAAGATTAACAAGTTCATCATATGATTCCTTAGATATGTCCCCTTTACCAAGCATATTTAGCATGTCTAAACAATCATCCCTCACCCCTTTCAATAACTCAAAAAGAAACTCGTCAGGATCTTCAGAAGATAAACCATGGAAGTTAGGTAAGGCTGAGAGTGGGATATTCTTCATGGGAGTTGCCCCTCTAGGAAGATCCCCAATGGGAAATCCCAAGGTGGAGAGAGAATTCTCACCTCTTCCCTCTCCTCCTACCTGTCCTCCACCAAAGAGTCCTTCATTGTTCCCCTCCATTGGTTGTTCTCCTATTTCACTTGCCCGGTCTTCAATGTTTTCCATTGGTCCCTCAATGTCTTGAATTGGTTCCTCAATGTCTTCTACTGGTCCCTCAATATATTCTATTGGTTCCTCAATGTCTTCTACTGGTTCCTCAACATTTTCTACTGTCTCTTCAACCCTTTCAAGGCCCACAACTTCCTCTATTTCATAGTTTGTTTGGAGAGAATGCTGAGTCTTTGGATTCTGAGAGCTTAGCATCTGAGAAGTTTCAGCTTTTGATATAATCTCATGAATAAAGGTTTTTCTTCATCCTCTTCCTTTGCCCTTGCCACCTATAGGATTAGTTTTCTTGCATCCTCTCATGCATTTTGCACATCTAAAGAAAAAACATTAATGCTTTTGAAATCTATGATTGCCTTCCCCGGTAATGGCGCCAAAATGTTGGTCACTTTAATTGTTTATTAATTAAAACAACTAAGTGTTGCATATATTGTCAACCCAGGGAAGTCTATTTATTTCAAAGGCAACTACACACTGTATGTGCTCAATCTCAAAAGCAGTAAAAGTTGTAGTAATAAATATACTAGTCACACCTTGCTCTAAGCAAACTGAAGCTCTACTCTGAGTTACAGCAAAAAAAATCTATTGTAGAAAATTATCAAAGAATGCTTAATTTCAAAAAAGAGCAATCTAATGAAAGGAATCAATCTGCAAAGGAAAGCACTAGCTATGTTGTAATAGAGAACAAGATCCTATTCCCCAAGCAGGAACCTTCAGCACCTATTTCTGATTACCATGCTGGCCAACTCACTCTGTAAAATCAATTACCAATAAAGCACTCATGGATTAACTGTAGATGAATTCAAGAAAGTAATGCAGCAATCAATTGGAAAAACAGAGTTCAGCAATAACGCATAAGCAACATTTAGTAAACAGAACTTTAATAAGGTATGGATAGAAAACACACTTAACACACTGTAGAAATGTAATGGGTGAATCTTGTGATGAAGGTGGGCCCTATCCTTCTGTTGAAGCCCCGAAAATCAGGTCGACAACAAGGGGGATACCCACCCGGTCCGGACCTTGGTTTGCAGCTCCTTATCCGTTTGGTATAGCGGGTCCGACTGGGGATAACGAGAGTAGTTTCCTGACTTTGGGTGTGTGTGTGTGTGTGTGTAGAGTTGAACTATGCTGATCTAAGAGAAATTTAAAGTTAATCTAATTCAAACTCTTTAAAATAACTCTATATTATTGTAATCTAATGAGAAACAACACATCTAATCTACACTAACCAGGGGTGTATATCTTCTATTATGCGATCTAAAAAGATTTCGAACAATAACTGGTAATAAATATCATTCAGCTATCATAAGAATAGAAATCATTAAAGATAAACCACTTTGCATAAGAAGTTAGGCAAAACAGTTGTGAACAACATAATCACATAATAAGTTATTATATGTCAGACACAAACAATATGACTCCACGTACAAAAGTGCCAAATGATAACCCATACATCATTAATGACAGATAACAACTGAAACTATAATCACTAAAGACATAAGCAGAATAGCCAAGAGATAAAGTACCATTTATCATGGTTCCACTCATAAGCTTCAAGAACAATGATGATATTTTCCTGCTCTAACATCTACCAAGAGTCAGAAGTGCAACATCAGTAGCAGATTCAAATGCACACATTAAATAAACCTTGATCATCCATTATCAAACACCTCCGAGGGCGCAAAAGTGATGTCTGAGGACGAAGTTTTTGACAAATCTCCGGACCCTTCTCTAAATGCCTGAGAGGGTTTAAAAACTACTAGCTAATAACTTGATTACATAAATTTAGGATCCGGTTTTCAAATGACCGTCCTTCTGATAAAGCAAATTATTTCTAAAATTAAATCTGACTTTGAACTATTTCTGTATTTGCTCCTTAGTGCTGTAAGCGTGCAGCATTCGCCTGAGAAGAGTCGGTTGGTTGCCTTCCCCTTTTGTGTGTGCTATAAAAATAGAAGTAACAAGAGTCGGCACAACTTTCTGGCAAACTATAAGATATTTTAGAGAATCTCCCGCTGACTTGATGTATACTTGGTAATAACTCAAATTTCCCTCAAACTGGTTCTGTTGTTGCTATTTTGGTTTCTGTCTTTGCGGATGACTTGATGAGTTAAAAGACTTTACTTTCTGAGCAATTCTCTGGATTGAAAACTGCCTCCGTTCTTCGTGGCAGGCTTTTTGGCGTGTAAGTTTCAGGTCTTCTTGTAATCATGCTGCTTTTGTGTGCCTTTAATTCTGAGCTTCAGATGACCTATCAGTCATTAGCATCTGTTGAGTGATACTCTAGAACCTGTAGTGTTATCGTATGTAGCACCCGTTTCTGAAGAGATCTCTTCTGTGTTCTCCGAGTATTGGTGCTTTCCCCTTTTCCTTAGATGTTTCCTGCAAAATTGCTCCATGTTATTTCCTGTTTTATAGTTTGTGTCAAGGAAAAGAGTAATGGAAATAAAGATTGACATGAAAGCTTCAGATCTTGCGTGTGTATAATTATGACATTCAAAGTGAACTGACTCTTCGCAAAACAAAAAGCAGCCATTCATACAATCATTAATTTCCTTTTTTAAGGCGCGCGCTTAATTCTGATTAATGGGCAACTTTCCTTGAATAGTGTGCCGAGAAAAATTCGCGCTCATCGCAAATCGCAGATTTGTGTTATTGTATTGTGGTATCGCGATATCGGATCATCGAAGATCGCAGATCGCAGATTTGTGTTATTGTGTGTCGCTTTACGCGATGTTGCGATATGCGATGTCGCACATCGGCCGTCGGGGATTTCTTAAGTTTCTTATTTAAGGGCGTTTATGGTGGATGCGATGCTATGAATTTCACATCGTTCCTTCGTAGTTTGTTATGCCCATAAAAGAAATATTTCCTTGCTTTGCTGCGATAAAATTCTAAGGAAAAACAAAAATGTTCATAGAGATGTTTGTTTGAATTTTTTACTAAGGCTCCCCTATTTGCTTGGTGTTATTGCTAATATCAAACAAAAGAGGGGGGTTGTTGGTGGCCACAACAATGGCGATTCACTGGGAAGAACCAGTTATCTCTGATTTTCTATTGAATTTCAACTTCCGAAACAGAAAAATTTTCATAAGTCTAAACTTTGTTATGGACAGGTAGAGTACATTATGTCTTATCCTATCAATGATACTTTGTTTCAACCTTTCTCTATTCCAATCGTTTGCTTCCTGAGGTTTAGCCCTTGTATTTACACCAGCCATTACTTGGTCCTTTTTTAAAGATAAAATGAGGTCATTTCTGCTATGCTGGCTCTTCTTAAAATATGCTCACTTACTGTAGGTAGAGCCTCTGCTGCCAGCAAGCGTCCATAGCCTCGACAGGGTTACCTGTTACCCAACAATGATCCTTTATCCTGCTTAAGGCTATCTACAACTTTTTCAGAGATAAACCCATTTGATACTTTTTCTTTTTTATTATCTAAAGAACAATGTCTTGGTTTGGTGGCCAAATTATGACACAGTCATTCACTTGATTTACACTTTTGCTGAACAAGCTAGCTCGTGATGAGACCCCTTGTCTTTTGATTGCAACAATTTTAAGTCGTTGCCCTGTTTTGGTGGACAGTATTGGCAAAGTCAGCAAGTTATAATATTTGTGATCATGATAAGCCGGCTCGTGATGAGACCTCTTATTCTTTGAGATATAGTGTTTTCTCAGATTATTTCTCTGAATGCTGCGATTTCCTTTAGCAGGGAGGAAACCATTGTTTTTCCTTAAGAAAGTTCTGGATGATAATAATAGAGTTTGGAAAATAGCAGTTTTACAGAGAATACTCATTTTACTATTGATACCTTTCATTGTGCTGATATAAAACAAGTTTTTTACCAAAGGTTGCTTTCATAAAAAAAAAATTGAAGTCAGAACTAGTATCATATCTAGGGTAAAGTTGGACTCTATCCGTCAATAATAAAGGTCAGATTTTTTGAAATTTTTTTACTGTTTGTACAAGCGAAAAATCAAAATCTAACAGAGGATTTGGTGTCCATTTGAAGTGAACTCCTGCAGTAACCATCTACAACTGGTTTTATTTCTAAGAAGAAGAAAAACAAAAAGCTATCCTACAAAAATTTAGAAGAGTAATCTTCTATGGAAAGTATATTTTCAGGATTTGTCCATTAACAGGCAAAGAATCCTTTCTACCTGCTAAATCCTGCAACACAAACGTAGATGGGCCTATGACTTATACAACCTGAAAAGGACCAAGCCACATTTTCTAGAACTTTGTATGTTTTCCCTTCTCTTCATGAGCCTTATCCCATTTCAAAACTAGATCTCCTATTTGAAAGTTTTTTCTGGTCATTATGCTTGAATCAAAAGAGGATTTTACTAGCGCTTGGTGATGAGCATGGGTTTTCTTAGCTTGTTCTCGTTGTTCTTCCAATTTAATTATTTCCATTTGTCTTAATTGTAAGGAAGAAGTAGATACTTCATCGATGTATTGTACTAAAGACAAGGAGGGAATCATTAAATGCGTTGGAAGAACCACTTCCCTCCCATAAACTAAGTTAAAGGGAGAAGTGCCTATTGAAGCTTTCTTCGTTATTCTATCTGCCCATAAAGAATTTACCAAGGTTTTGTGCCAATTCTTCTGGTTTTGGTAAACTATTATTTTAATAATCCTGATTAAGTTCTTATTTGTTGACTCAGCCAATCCATTTCCTTGCGGATAGTAGTTGGCCGAATATTTCAGTTTGAACCCTCTTTTAAGTGCGAAATCAGTCATTACATTCCCAGAAAAGTAAGAAGCATTATCAAATATTAAAGCCGTCGGCAATCCAAAGCTAGTGATTATAAATTGATCTATGAATTCAATGATGTTTTCAGAATTAGCTGTCTTGAGAGGTGCCACTTCTACCCATTTAGTAAAATAATCAGTTGCCGTGAGAATGTACCTATGTTGCTTAGAAGAGTGAGGAACGATCTCACCTATTATGTCCAAGCCCCATTGACTGAACGGTTGATCAATATTTACCGGCTGTAGTGCCATGGACGATTTCCTTTGTCTCCCTGCAGTAGTTTGGAAGACTTGGCATTTCCTCACGTCACTGTGTGAGTCTCTGAACAATGTGGGCCAATAATACCCCGCACGCAAGATCTTATGTGCGGTAGCATCTCCAGCATAGTGTCCGCCTGCAGGCCCATCATGGAGTTCCTGCAAAACCTTTTCGGCTTCAGTTTTCTCAAGACACCTAAGAAGCACAGAATCATAATTCCTTTTAAACAGAACATCATTTATGAGCTGATATTGTTTAGCTTTTAATCTCAGGGCTCTTTTCTTGGTGTGATCCAGGTGTGCTGGAGCATACCCGTTTTTGAGATAATAAATGGTGTCAACGTATAATGATTCTATATCGTTTAGGCTTACCTCATACGTTTGTACTTCCTCAGATGAACTTTCCGAAATCTGCGGTGCTCCAGCCAACATTTTGCAGAAGCCTTGACCTCTCACAATGCTTGCTGGTTTGATTTCAAGGTCGTATTCTTGTAAAGCAGTGATCCAATTTGCTCATTTTTCACCCACATCTTTCTGTATTAAAAGATTTCTTACCGCTGGAAATGGTACTATGACCTATGGGTTTTAAGTAAGAAAGGTCTGAAATATTTGATCGCTTTGAAAACAGTGTATGCTTGTTTCTCTACGTCTGAATAGTTGAGTTTAGCACCTTGTAAATTAGAGCTAAAAAACACAATTGGAGCTTCCGCTTTCTCTTGATTTGCTTGAGTTAGAATCGCGGCATATGATTTTTCCGAGGCGAATGTGTATAAGATAAAAGATTCTGAAAAATTTGGGGTTGCTAAAGACGGAGCATTAATGATAGCTTGTTTGATCAGATTGAAGGCTTCATGCTCATCTAGACCCCATTTGAAATTTTAATTCTTTTTTATCATCGTTTGCAAAGGAGAAACAATTCTTGAAAAATCTGGGACAAATCTTTTCACAAAATTGATTTGACCAAGGAAAGATTGCATGGCCTTTTTATTGTGAGGTAGGGATATTTCGGAAATTTCTTTGATTCTATTAGGTTCAATGTGAATACCAAATTTTGATACTATGAATCCTAGAAGTTTTCCTTCACTTAATGCATGAAAATATTTCTTTGGGTTAAGTGAAATTCCATACCTTAAACATCATTGAAAGATTTGTTTCAAGTCTCTGAGATGGTCGCTTCGCTTCTTGGAGTACACTGTTATATCATCCAAATAAATCACTACAGATTTATTGACTAAACCCTTGAATGCGATATCCATAGCTCTCTAAAATGTAGCGCCAACATTGATAAAACCAAATGGCATCTTCCGATATGCGTATGTGCCCCATTTAGTTCGGAATGTGGTTTTTAACTGATCGTCGGGATGTACTAGCACTTGATTGTATCCTGAAAATCCATCCAAGAAAGACATTAGTTCTGAGCCTGCTACTGCCTATAATATCTGCTCCATAGGAGGGAAGGGAAAATAGTCTTTTTGACAGGATTTGTTGAGATTCGAAAATCGATGCAGATTCTAATATCTCCACTTTTCTTTCTACCATATTGGAGACCCATTTGGAATGTCTGACCGGGAAAATTATCCTAGCCTTTAATAACTTATTCAACTCAATCTTTATTTGGTTTTCTAAATTGGGGTGGATCTTCCTGAGTTTCTGCTGGACAGGTTTTTCATTGTCAATCATAGGGATAGTATGTTGGATAATAGAAGTGTCGTATGTCTTCAGCTCATCGTAATTCCAGGCAAAAACATTTTTGTATTGTCTCAAAAGACGAATATATGCCAGTTTCTCTTTAGGGGCTAGGCCGTGGCCTAGATTAACGTTTTGTGGTTTATCATCGGTTCCCAAGTTTACTAATTTGTAGTTCAGAGTCGAACTGTAGAGCTTGGAATTAGTAGACCTTTTAAACCGACTTTTCAAGTCGTATAAGTCTTCTAAATTGACCACCGATTTAGGTATAACATTATCGGTGCTATTTTGTTGTATTTGTCGATCGTGATGGTCCTTGTCAATTATTTGATTGGAGTAGGACCCTTCGGAAGTGAGGAAATTTACAATATCAGGATCGTCATTGAATACTCTCTAGTTTGTAATGTTGTCAGGGATGGATGGTCTAAAGATTAATTCTATTGAGAATCTATCTGGACTAAAATCTTCGGAGGGAATGAGTCTAGAGGCTACTTTAGCTAAAAGGTCTGTGCTCACGTTTTTGAGTCTTGGGATTGACGAAATATTGAATGCTATGAAATGCTCAGTCAGATCTTGTACTAAAGATTGATAGTGTTTCAAATGGCTTGATAGGCAATGTATGGTGTTACGTACCTGTTTGACGACAATCTCAGAGTCTCCGAAGACTTGAAGATACTTGACGTTCAACCTGATTGCTTTGTATAGGCCTTGCACCAAGGCCTCATATTCCGCTGTATTGTTTGTGTAATCGAATTCAAGTCTGCACGTAAGCATGGTATTATTTTCTTCTGGGCTAATCAGAACACATCCTGCTCCTGCTCCTTCGTTAGATTTAGAGCCATCAAAATATAATTTCCAAAACAAAGATGTATTTATAGGTTTATCTACAAAATTAACACACTTTGAATTATCAGTTTGGGAAAAATTTTCGACTTGGGACAAAACTGAATTTTCTAAGGTGATATATGAGCATTGAAATTGCCGAGAAAAAAATATACCGAGTAATTGCTTATGATGCTGCTGTTATATGTTATTGCTTCATTTTCTCCCTCCGATTCCATTACTATGTACTTCTGGTGTAACTCTTGTTCAACCTTTATTTGATTTGGTTTACCATTGTAGGGTAACCACATGTGCGACCAGTCGGTTGAGAAGTATCCATGGAGTTTTTTGGACCAATCTCTGCTAAGAATTAAGCCATAGAATTCCGAGATATCAGCTACTATAATGTCAATAACCTGACATACCTTCGGGTTAGATGAAAATCTTATGGTCACTTGATTAAGTTCACCAATCACTTCGACTTGAGATCGATCAAGCTGAACTATGCGCACTATGGATTTTTGTGGTTGAACATTCAACTTGGCACATATTGATGTGGGTAAAATATTCGTTGAAGCCCCATAATCTACCAAACAATTGTGCACATTTTTATTGAAAATTTCATAAGTGAGAAGAAAAGGGGGAGTGTGAGATCTTGATCTTCCTCCAATCAAGGCGATGTCATTTGGATCAATCTTATTGGTCATGTTGGTTGGAGGTCTTCCCATGTTGTGGGAAGCTACAGCTGTAGGCAAAGATGTAGTAGGCACGGCATGTAATTCTTTCATCATTATCTTCTGTTGATGTTTCAATTTGCTCAATTCATAAAGAGTGATATTAGCCTAGTCTTTTTCATGTCATCAATAATATTGTATTCCATTTCATCCGACACTATTAGTGTTCTCGATGGAGGTGTTTGATCTAGTTGGACTGGGCTAGATTGAGTCGCTTTAGCGGTCGTTTTCTTTGTTGCGACTTTTTCTTTTGCTGCAGGGCTTGCGCCCTTCTGCTTAGGGGTAGTTTGGGGAGGATCAAGTTGATTTTTTCTTCGTGTGCTAACCGGAAATGCTTCTTGATCTTCTTCTTGTGGGAGGATGAAATCCCACATTCCTTGTAGTTCCACAACTTCTTCATCATCGGTCTGCCCTTCAGTGGTACTCTCTTCTTCTTCCTCTTCTTCGGATTCGACATTTGAGATAGCGTTGGGCGGTTTCACATCCATTGAAGGGCCTCTTTTAAAAGCTCTGTAGGGCTTTTTTGAAGAAGTTTCTGCCACCTGTTTTTTATGTCAATCATCTCATTGGACAAGGTCTTTAATACTTTTTGCAACCCTTCTTGGGATCTTCCTTGAAGGTGACCTTTTTAGATTTGCGTTCCTATATCGCAGATCTCTTTTCCAGGGCTATTACGCATTTCTCTACTACTATCGCCTCTGTCAGGTTTTCAACTAAAGTTGTTTTATTTGCCCTATCCACGAAGACTGCTAAGTTTGATGGTAAGGCCATAATATACCATTCACATCGTACTTCTTCGCTGGGTTGGGAAGTAGTGGGAATTTTGTTGAGGATTTTATTGAACCGTAAATTGAAATCTTTGATGGGTTCTCTAGCCTCAGCTTTAAGATTGGATAGGTCACTGATTAACGTTGTCGTTGATCTGTCATCACCAAACTTGGTGAGGAATTGACTTTGAAAAATGTCCCAACTTGTGATAGACCCGGAGGGTAATGAAAAGTACCATGACCTGGCTGTTCCTTGCATTGTATAGGGAAAAAGCCGGACAACAGCGTCCTCGTTAGTAACTCCGTTGAGATTGACATAAAGCATGAAATTGTTAATGTGCTCTTCAGCTAGCATGCCTACTTTTGGATTGAATTTGGGTAGCCATTTCTCAGGATGGACCGGTATTTGGCTCAGGGGTGGGGGCATTAAAACTGCCCCAGGATTGTTCCACGGAGACTGGGCCATCGTTGAGCTGCTAGTAAATGAAAGTGTAGAGGATGATCCCTGAGGCTGGGAAGATGAAGATATTATGATCTTAGATGATTGAAGAAGAGGGGTTGTGGAAGATGGATGAGTGGTTTGGAATGAATATGTGGGTGGCTGACTTCGCGGTGAGGGAGTCGAAATGGACGATGTAGATGATCATTGCTCTTTTCCTGGCGGGGAGAGGGAATTCAGTTGGCTGGATGTCAAATTTTTCGCTCTTTAATCTAGTCAGGGGGTGAGGAGGATTGTACTGCGAAGTCACGTTGCTTTGAGATTTATCAGACCTCAGTGTAAAAATAGAAAATCCCTGGAGTTTGCGAATTAGAGTTTGAAATTCAGGGGGTTCAATGGTAGATTGGTCTGAAATATTAGAGTATGTAGCAGCGGTTAATACTCGAGTGACTTCTGACTCTGGATTTAAACGTACTGGGGAAGTCCGGGGAGTTGATGAGGGTGATTTACTCTCGGAATGGTATTTAGATTTTGATTTAGGTGCCATTCATAGTTCGCGGCCCTCCTTCTAGCGCCAAATATGTTGAAGCCCCGAAAATCGGGTCGACAACAAGGGGGATACCCACCCGGTCCGGACCTTGGTTGGCACCTCCTTATCCGTTTGGTGTAGCGGGTCTGACTGGGGATAATGGGACCAGTTTCCCAATCTAAGAGTGTGTGTGTGTGCAGAGTTGGATGATGCTGATCTAAGAGTACTTAAAGCTAATTTAATTCAGACTTTTAAACTAACTCTATGCTATTGTAATCTAATGAGAAACAACACATATAATCTATGCTAACCCGGGGTGTATTTCTTCTATTATGCGATCTAAAGAGATTTCAAACAATAACTGGTAATAAAGATCATTCAGCTATTATAAGAATAGAAATCAATTAAGATAAACCAATTTGCATAAGAAGTTAGGCAAAACAGTTGTGAACAACATATCGCATAATAAGTTATTCATATGTCAAACATAAATAAATGACTCCACCGTACAGAAGTGCCAAATGGTAACCCATACATTCATGCAATAACATATAAACAACTGAAAACTGTAAATCACTTAAAGAATATAAGCATAAATTGCCAAGAGATAAAAGTATCATTTATGACTAATCCTACTCACAAACTTCAAGCAAAAACGATCTATCTCTACTTGTTCTAACATCTACTAAGAGTACAAAAGTGCAACATCAATAGTAGACATTAAATGCAAATAAGAATAAATCTCGATCCATCCATTCATCAAAACCTCCTCTGAGGGTGCAGAAGTGCATGTTCCGAGGACAAGTTTTTGAAAAATCTCTGGACCCTTCTCTAAATGCATGAGAAGGGTTAAAATACTACTTCCTAATTCTAATAATAGTGTCTTTGCAAAATTCTAGGATACGGTTTTCAAATGACCGTCCTTTTCTAATCTAATAAAAAAGAAAATACAAACTTCTAAAAATAAGATACTTCTTAACGTGGTCCTTAAAACTCCAAGTGTTCATCATGGACTTGAGAAGAGTCAGTTGGCCGACTTTTGCGCTGAGCTGGGCTGCGAAAACAGAATCTATGAGAGATGGAACTACTTTCTTGGTTGATTTTATGATGCATTTCACAGTCATCCATTCACTGTGTGGCTTGACTAAGTATGCCCAGTAACACTCCCAATTTAACTTGTTCAATGCCTGGATTGCTTTTCCCTTTTCCTGCGCCTTCTGCTTCCATTCTGCCTCCAGTCGTGATTTATTTGGTAGGTACCCCGGGGTGGTCTCTGCGATTAAGTTGGCCCTGTGCAAATTTTCATTTACACAGTCGATAAAAATTTTTGCCTGCGTGGCCGCTGTCTCCGCTGCTTGTTCTGCCTGCCTGATTTGATCGTCCCATTTGTTAAAGATAAATTCCTTATGACTCTCGTTTATTCTGGGTGCATTTGCTCTTTTCCCTTCCTCTCCATCACACATCATTCTATGCAGGGGTAAGATAAGCCTTTGACAGATCTGACAGAAGTACGGGATGAACTGGGAATCCCATAACATCTTATGATAAACATGGAGAGGTAATGGGTTCTGGGTAGTCCATTTCCAACCCATAGTGGGGAATTTAGACATAGCAAATAGAATCCATAATTAAAAAGGAGGATAGACCCTTTGAGACAAGGATCTTTTAGACCGGTAATTCATAACAACTGTGTATAGATTATCAGAGAATATCTTGGCCCAATCCATGATATCGGCGTTGGTGGCAGCGTCTATGAGTGGTAGCCATTCAGACGAAAATTTATTGATGTCCGGCATCCCAAATAGTCTACAAAGCATGGCCGCAGCAAAATAATACAGAGAGGTGAGGGAACTCGTGCTATACATACCGATTTTGTCATTTTTGAGTGGCTCCTCTTTTCTGGTCAAATCTCTAGTGGTCTCAGCCAGGTTTGGGTTCTCTGCTGCAAATTTCTTGACAAATTGTGCATTGTAGGTTGTCTGAGGTTCAGGAAGATGATACATAAGCTTTAAGTATTGCGCGGCGAATGATCCTATGATCCCATGTCCTTGAACCTTGAATTGTCTACCGTGTAACTCTGCATTGTCAAGTATCCACTTGATCATATCTGTATACGGTAAAATTTTGGGTCTAGCTACTATTCGGTGAAGAAATGAACATGCTAGCTCCTCTAAGGATGCCTCGGAAGAGTTTTGTGAGCCCGCAACAGTATCAACCTTCATTACTCTAGGATTTTCTTCCTCCAGCAGCCTATACATGCCTTCCCATGTCGAAATTCCTGCGTCCCTGTTGCAGGCAGTGTCTGTATACAAAGGTGCCATCTCCTTCGTCTTTTCCTTCATCTTGGAGCCTTGAGCTTTATGTTTCTTTCCCATTTTCTCCTGCGTTCAACTTTAAATCGTCTTTGCTCTTCGTTCCTACAGATTACGAGCGAAGTGGAAATGAATGATTAAGAAAGGTGATGGGAGAGTTTTAAATGCAACAGATATATCAAATATGCCACTTTACGTGAAGTAATTCTTTACAAAAGCATGCATCTTCATTTCATTTAATAACTGACAACTAATCCATTTACTATCATTAAAAGTGCATGATCTTGGGTTAGATTATGGTAAGTGGCTTTTCTTTGAATGGCGCGCTCGAAGGATTCGTGATTAAGTGATTCATGATTTGTGTACGTAGCATCGAAGATCGTGCCATCGCAAATCGCAAGTTCGCAGATTGCACCATCGCAGTGATCGCAACATCGTAAGTCGCAACATCGCAGGTCGCATAAGTTTAATGCTTGCCAAATATTGCCAGTTTATTTCTGCGATATGCGATCTTGCGATCGATGTTATCGCAGATCGGTAGATCTTGAAGTTTTTCCTTATGAGCATTACTTCATTGTGATGCGATGTTATGCTTAACATGGGGGTCTTGCGCATACCAATATTATAGGGGAATGAAGGCGTTTCCTATATTTTTTGCAACACAATTTTTAAAGACCTTTACCTTATCGTAAACTTAGGTTAAAAAAATATTCGAAAGACCTTTCTAAGCTTACGATGGTAACCTTATTTTGAAGAAAGAAAAACTTGATTTTTCTCAAAAATTAAACTAAGGGTCCCCGTTCATTTAGTATTTTGGACAACACTTAAATGAACAAGGGGGGTTGTTGCTGGCCACAACAATTGCATACGCTTATTTTTCGATGGAAGGATAATTTAATTCCGGACCTTGTAGACTAGCGCTCATAAAGGAAATATGATGCTCGTTTCCTTCAATGTCCTTTTGAGTTAATACGACTGCAATGGATGAATCCGAAGCAAATGCATAGAGAAAGAAATCTTGCTTGATCTAAGTGAAATCATATTTCTCCCATTTTTCCCATCTTTATATTGCATCTTTTTTTATCATCTCCTGTATAGGTTGACTATTTGAGCGTAATTAGACATGAATTTTATGACAAAGTCGATTTTTCCCAAGAAAGAATGCATGGATTTCTTGTTCATTGTAACTGGGATTTGTATAATAGCTTTTACCCTTTTGGGGTCAATCTTGATACCGCTCTTCGCTATGATTTTCCCTAGTAGAATCCCTTTGGACACATCAATGATACTCTTCTTGGGATTAAGGTAAATCCATACTTTTGACAGTGCTCAAATATTTTCTTTAGATGATGTACATGACAAAACTTTTTCTTTGAAAACACAATAACATTATCAAAATACAAAAAAACACTTTGACCTATCATGGCCACGAAGGGCGATGCCCATTGCTCTCGAAAAGGTTACACTAGAATTAATTAATCCAAATGGCATTATTTTGAAGGAGAATGTTCCCCATTTAGTCCGAAATGTAGTTTTCAATCTGTCTTGTTCCGCTACTAACACTTGATTATAACCTAAAAATCCATCTAGTAGTGAAAAAATTTCAGACCTGGATACTATCTAGAGTATCTTCTCCATGGATGGCACTAGGTTGTTATCTTTATCAGAAGCCCAGTTAAGATTTCAAAAATCTACACATAAAATTATTTCACTAAACTTCTTTCTAATTGGGACCAAGTTGGAAACCCACTTGGAATGTCTAACTTTTAAAATTGTTGGGGCATCCAACAACTTTCTCAATTCCTTTTGAATGAGTGGCTCCAGTGTTGGATGGACTTCCTATAGTTTCTGTTGGAATAGTTTCACCCCTTCTTTTATAAGAATCACTTGCTGAATGGTATGAATGACAAAAGTATTTAGATCATCATACGTCCATGCGAACACGTCTCAATAATGTTTGAATAGGTGGATAAACACTTATCATTCTTGTGGGGAACAACAGGTACTAACATTCACATAGCTCAGATCTTGTGGGCTTCCAAGGTTGCCTTGTTGAGATGTGAGATTCGAACTCTGAGTCTTTGTGTTAGTAGGTCCTCTGAACCAGTTCTGCAAGTCATATAGTTTCTCCAGGGACACCACACCATTTGGAATAGTGTTTCCTTTCGTTGTTTTAGATGCTTCTTGCAGAGCCTTCTCATGCTCATCCTCCTCTATGGTGACATCTTTGAATACGTAATCATTCACCATAAAGTGTAGTATATGTTATTCATCATTGAAAATGCATAAATTAGTAACATTTTTAGGTATATATGGTTAATATAAAATTTCAATCGAGAAACCATTTTTCAATGGAAACATCCTGGCAACAACATTTTCTAATGGATCTGCTGCCACATTTCTAACTCTAGGAATAGAAACGATATTGAAAGATTTAGAATTATTTATCAAATTCCATAGCTCCTACTAGTAGTTTTTGAGATGAGGTGAAACATAGTGTATAGTATCTCATACCTAATGAGTGACTATCTCTAAGTCGCCGATTACCTTTAAGTCTATATCTTTCTTCAATCCAAGTACAAGTGCTTCATATTTTACAGTATTATTAGTGCACTAAAACTCCACACGTCATGAAAGTATATGCTTCTTGTTATGCGGTTCTGTGAGGACACAACTAGATCTAGAATCATCATGCATATTTGAACCATCAAAATAAAGAGTCCAAAAAGTGCTAACTACTAAATTGTTTCCTGCATTATTATTCCTAATAATACTAGCATTACTACTATTATGTACATCTATATTACATAATTCATTTGCACCACCTAGATATTAAGGAAGGATTTCGAGTTGCGTATTTGGTAGGATGGGTGATGGATGTGCAAGGTAGCACCCAAGGTTAGTTTCTAAAGAGAAGTTCACAAAATAAATATTGCGAAAGCAACAAGTTCATTTTTCCCTTTGAAAGGTGTAACAATGAGTTTCATGTAAGGTTATGATTCCACCCAGATTTAATTATTCATGCCCCTATACAAAAGCCATAAATGTGACTAGTTGGTAGCAAAAACCCCTGTAGTTTCCTTGACCAATATTGATTAAGTGCTTAGAATTATGCTCAAAAACCAAATTTTTAGGATATTCTCATACTCAACTTCAGATTGAAGAGATCGTCATTCTGAATCCAACAGTGTGAACAACACTCGAATCTGAGTTTGTATGCAGAAGTTAGAGTAAGTCAAAGTTCAAGTTTAACTTGCCTACATGGCAGGATTATGATGATGTCGCAAGTCTTCAGTGAATAAGGAGGCGCCGAGTGGCAGCCCACTGTTGGCCCTCATAAATCACATATCGTAGTGGTAGGTGGAAAAGGTGTTTCAAATTGGTCGTCGACAGGTTCAGGTTGCAATGCGATCTAATCACAATCGCATATCGCAGATGGTGAAGGGGAGAACATAACAGGTATCAGAAAGGTTTGCAATGCGATGCAATCACATATCACAATCATGGCGAACATGTAATTGGACCGACCTATTAAGTTTCGTAAGCGATAGACCACAAACGCGAGAACGTTATAAGCCACAATTTAATACTCCAGCAGGTCTGCGATATCACAATCACAACATTCCACTAGGAAAACAAGACATTCCATCAGCTGAAATTTCCGATTGCGATTTGTGATATAGCCGACATAATATGTCCTACGGTGTGGAAAAATTATTGCCCAGTTAGCAGATTTTGGGGTTAATTTGTAGTTTTTTGCTGGTTCTGGAGCATTTTGTGGAACAAATAGTGGGAGAACTAGGAGAAGTCATAAAACCTTCAGTTCTTATCCAAATTAGTTGCAAAAAGAGTCAGTTTGAGTAGTTTTGGTTATTTTGAACTCATTGAGATAGGTTTTGGAGGCATCTGAGCATTGTAATCACACTTTTTATGTAATTTGAGCATAATAGAGAGGCCCAAGCCATTGGAAGTTGGACCAAGGAGACGTAGCCCAAGAGGGGTGAACTCCTTTATCATGTGCTTGTTGTGTGTTGTATATTGATGTTCATTATTGTTATATTGTTGTTGTTCAACATATCTTTTTATGTTAAATTGTTCATAACATTTACATAAGAAACTCTCATGGGAATCTGTTAATTATGCAAAAGTTTTGAATCCTTAAGCACTTGAAAAAGGAAATGATAAGCATCTTGGGTTTATATCTGAATTAGGAATTAGCACAACATTACTAATCTACTCCAATTCACATCAAGTTGGTATCATAGAGTTGGTTTTGCTTACTATATTTGCTTTGTGAAAGAAGGATTTAGTTGTTTGCAAGTTTATGTAATGCCCACAAGGTTCAAGCTCAAAGGAGGTGAAGGAAAGATGTTAGAAAACCCTAAAATTGGGTTAAAGGGAAGAAGAGAAAGTTTTCCAAAGTCTTCTATACTAGTACAGCCTCAAGTTGTAGAAGTTGCAATTGAGATTCCAACACTAGTACAGCCTCGAGTTGTAGTTGCGTCTTCAGAGATCATGTCTCATGAAGGAGAACCTATCATGACAAAAGATGTGAAGACCTTCAGAAAGGATTTCTTTGATATGATAGAGATGGTTAAGGTCCTCTATGAAGAGAGGAACAACAGAGTACAAGGAAAAAGTTCCAAGCCTCCCAATGGAGAAGGCTCTTTAGGAGGAGGTATTGGAAAAGAAGATAAAGGAAAAGGAAATAATGGCAATGGAGACAAGCTTCCACCATCTACACCATATTCTTCATCTTCTTCTTCAAAAGCATCTTCACACTCTTCCACAAATACCATTGTTACTCATACTCATCATCATTCTTCAAAAGGGGTTGGTAAATCACCTTTTCTGAAGCTTGATGTCAAATTCAAGTTGCCTATGTACAATGGAGAAGTTAATGCAAAGAAGTTGGATAACTGGTGATTCTAGTCTAAGCTGCATATACCCCAATGATGCATCCAAAGCTGCATATACCCATAGTATGCAAATTAAGATTGCATGTCGCACTATGTGTGTCCCAAGATAAACACCAATATCAATGGTGAAAACCCACTTTAGCAAAGTTTAAGTCTTTAAGCATAAATGTATTCAGTTCTCTCTTAATCCTTATAACTCAACCCTTCGATTGATTTTATTAATCGTGCATGTAAACCATAACATGGTCTTCAGACTTTGATTAAAACCTAAACTTAACCCATAATACATTAATCCCGCTTATTTCTATTATAATTCCCATATAATAGAAATATTTCATAACCACACTTAAAACTTTACCTTTCTGCCATTCCGCAAACCTTTGCATATACATCAATGCTCTCCTTAGCCCATTAAATCTCCGTCATCGATCTCATTCCTTGATTTGACAGTTATCGTGTCACCCGATCATCAACTAACCCGGACGATCTCTACCAATGATCTGCTCCACCCAATCCAATGGCTATTGCGTCACCTGATCACCAACCAACTTAGATGATCTCCACTGTTGATCAATCCCACTTGATCCAACAACTATCACGCAATCTCATGTGGAATCGTGCATGACCGATATCAAATTGGAAGCACGTGAGAAAAGTAGTTTTCTCTTTCCACCATGTGCTACGTGTTAGCCGCTAAAGCTAATTGCGTAGAATTTAGAAACACCACTTAACACCTTTAGGGCACACGAGAAACTGCTTACTCCTTGTGAAGACCACTCCGTCCTTCTACTAACACGTGGTGTTAATCTCCCCCATTCATCCTCTTGACTTTATTTCACGTGAATTAATCTTATCCATCTATCGCACACAATGTTGTCCATTGATCTAATGGATCCAACGGTTCCTGAACACTGTTATGTTCTTTTGGTTCTTAATGTGTAATCGCCCATTTAGCTTTCTACCTGTGTATTTGTCTTCACCTCACGATCTTCACTTGTTTTGATCTTGATCTTTGCTCGTGCCTTTATGCTTCCTTCACCTCCACTGTAACATTAAAGGCTTTCTCTAACAATGTCTGTGTAAAACCATAACACTCCTCTCTGCACTTCTTCTCTGATTCTGCACACCTGCAACGTACATTATACAGAATTACTCAAGTTCACACAAAACTTATAATTCAAATACACATCACACAAACTCAGAATCGAGTTATCTGTATTAATAAACAACCATTACACATGAATTTCTTCCTTTGCCTAATTTTCAATGTCAGTGGCCTTTCCTTTCCTACCTGTAGGCCTAAATGACTGACTCTCTGACTCCTAACTGACTGACTGACTCTCTACCTCTTTGGCTTACATTTATACAAAAGGTTTTGTTAACCAATTCTTGTTCATATCCTTAATCTACTGAAATAAATCTTGAATATCGTCTAAGTCCACTTTTAACTCTAGTAATCTATAAGAATCCTCTCTAGTTCCACGAATCATGACACCACTTCCTAGCCTAAGACTTATAATTTATTTCCAACTCTCTCATCATCGCTCATCATCACTCATGTTTTCCTACATTCGAGAGCATTTACAAATATCCTCACAATATCTAATTAAATCCTATTCTAATCACTCAAAATAATAATAATTACATACATAGGAATCCAACTTCCTTGAAAACACAAGACCCCCTAAGTTAACTAGAATGTAATGAAATTGTTGAGCTGAATGCTCCTGCATCAGACTCCCAAGGTTAAAATAATCATGATCTCATGATCAAGTGCTTCCGACCTTTGTGTTCCTAGATCCCATACTTTGTTCTGTAATTTGTCTTTGGTTGCTGTTATTGTTTGTTGCTATTCTCCAGGTTTCCACACTTTATGTTGCTTTGTCCCACTGGCTATGCTTTCACAGTCTGCTATTGTCTTTCTCTTTCTGCTGCTCCTTGGCCTTCTTACTATTGTTTTCTTCTGATGCACCTTCTTCATCAATCTTATTATTCCTTCAATCTCTATGTCCAATTTATCTTCTGACTGATAATTACTTTTCCATTTGTTGTTGTACTCTGTCCACTCATCTTCAAACTATTGTTTGTTGTCTTCTCTTTGAAGTTGTTGGATTCTTACTACCTCCCTTTCATCCTTACCCTCTTGTTGCTTTCCAAACAACCTTTGTTCAATATTTGTAAATTTACTTTAAAAGGGTAAATTGTCCTCCGATTTCCTTTGTACTTGATTCCTCTCAAATACATCACTATGCTCTTCATCGATTCCAACATATTTTCTTTCCTCTTCTTTGGAAACCCTTAGTAATTTCCCTTCACTTCCTTGACTAATTCTGACAATGAATTTAACTTTTTTCAAGCATGGTATCTTCATGCCTTTCATCTTCCTCATCAGTATGTCCGACTTGGCAACTTCCAGTCTTCTTCAGTTCTAAGACTGACTCTTCAACTTGAAACATGTCTGTCTCATTTTCATAAAATCCTGTATTCATAAAGAAATTATCAGAATTAAAAATATAAGGCCTCATTACCTTTTCCTTCTCTGGTAACATCTCAGTATGTTGCTCTGAGTTTTCCTTAAATTCCTTTGTCAACACATCAGTATGTTGATTCTTCAAAGAATTTTCTAAAGGATTGTCGAAACTATCAGCAAGTCTCTCTTCCACACCATTAGCTTCAATGATGTCTTTCTTCTCTTGCCCACTGTAGTGAACTCCTTCCTCTATAATGACACTGTCATAATCTGAGTTTTTCAGCAAATATTCTAACAATTCAATTTCTCGTTGACACTTCATTAGTACTTCATCATCACTTATAATTCCTACATTTATACACAATTTATCAGTTTGAAAATTACAAGGTTCAACAGTCTCAACTTTTTCTTCACATATCAGTTCTTCATATTGCTTCTCATCTCCTTCTTTCACAAGAAATTTTTTGTGGATTGTAAAAACTTCAAACATCAATGTATTACTAAATTCTTTCTGCTACAATAATTCAATATTTTTCCCATTTAAGAGACATTCTCCATCCTTCTTTACTTAAGAGTATTCATCTTCTGAAAGATACTCTTCCATAATTTTGACAGCTTCAAAAGACTACTCATCCTCTGCAAAACCTTCTTTTGTTAGTGACCAATCATCAAATGTCCTTTCTCCCTTTGCTAAATCTTTAGCATAAACGACTTCTTTCTTAACATCTTTCATTAGATGTCCTTCTTCTTCAATACATTTTCCCTTGCTGTCTCTTTGTAACCCTCCTTCAAGAGCTATCCTTGCCCCATCATCTGCATTAGTATTCTCCTTCATTTTTTCTTCATCAATAACATTAATCAAATTCATTAGATTACCTCTCTGAGACAATATTCCTTTGTTCTTCATCAGAATAAGATCTTGATCTTCCATCTCTATGACAACTTTAAATGACTGTCTTCTCTCATTGAGTAACTCATCCATAAACTCTTTCTGTTATAACCAGTCAAATTCATCCTCTTTTGAGAAATATTCTTTGTCACCTTTCACTTCAAGATCTTCATCCATCCTAAAGACATCTTCAAAAAATCGCTTTTCTCCTGCAATACCCGCAATCATACAAAACTATTAGTCTTAAAAACATAAGACCTTGTGGTCTCAGTTGATGCTTTAGTCATCATATCTCCTTGCGGTTTGAATTCTCATAATAATTCATAAGGTCTTCCATAGATCTCCAGTCTTCATCTTTACCCAGAACTTCACCCTATTCTACTTCACAAATGGAAACTTCCATTTCCAACTCAGTTTCTGTGAGTTTTCCCACCAACCACTTTACTTCCCTCTGTTGTAGCCTTCTCTATAACTCATACCACTTCATTGCCTTTTTCCTCAAGACCCAACCTTGTCTTTAGTTTTCTTCTAGTATCATCCTTATACATTGAGTTGTTCTTTTAACTCTGTAATCTCCTTGTCACACTCCTCTTGACTCATCCTCTTGCCATTTACCTTAGCATCCTCCTTCTTCACTTTTCTTCTGTTGTGGTCTTCCTAAGAACCTCTGTTATCTCTGTTATGACTATCAGTAGTCATCTTCTTCTCTATCTTCATGAGTTCCTCACTCATTTACTATGAGCTGCATTAAAGCCTCTGCAACAACAAGTCCTCCCTGCTGCCACTTACCTCACCAAGCTTTCCTCTGTACTTGGTCTTTTGGAAAGCACTTGGTTCTCTATTCTCTCGATCCTCTTTGAGCACTTCTCTCTACTTCTTCTAGGCTTCAACTAATCTGCACCTTTTAAGAACACAACTGTCCTCTTGTATTTCAATCACAATGAAATACTAGGTTCTGGCCACCTCTTCTTTCACTTAGAAACTCTCACTAGATTCTTCATCCCTTAGCAATTCTACCCACATCCTTTGTGGAATTGCTTTTATGATCTTCCCGTGATCTGCAACAAAAACTCTGTAGTAACAAGTCTCCTTCTTGCTACACACACCTCACTAAGTTTCTCTTCTTTGAGCTCAGTCTTTTGGCACCTCTCTGGCTCTCTACTCTAGAACCAATTGAGCACTCCTTACTTTAGGTTGCTGCAATCTTCTCACCTGCTATCTTCAAGACCTCTACATGATCTTGTTCTACCATTCACTTGCAATTTGAATGGATTGTTCTATGTTTCCTTTGCATCTGCAATTCTGCTACACTTTATCTCTGTGTGCCTACTGTTTGTTAGATTTAAAATCTGATCTCCTCTTACCTACATACATACCTTCATAACATAACTCGGTTCTCAGTTTTCTCAAAGAATTCTTACACACAAAATTTCCTTGTTCTGCTCTGATACCAAATGATGCTAGCCTAAGCTGCATATACCCCAATGATGCAGCCTAAGTTGCATATACCCATAGTATGCAAATTAATATTGCATGTCACACTATGTGTGTCCCAAGATAAGCACCAATATGAATGGTGAAAACCCACTTTATCAAAGTTTAAGTCTTTAAGTGGAAATGTATTCGGTTCTCTCTTAATCCTTATAACTCAAACCCTCAATTGATTTTATTAACCGCACATGTCAACCATACCATGGTCTTCAAACTTTGGTTAAAACCCAAACTTAACCCATAATACATTAATCTCTCTTATTTCTATTATAATTCCCATATAATAGAAATATTTCATAACCACACTTAAAAATTTACATTTCCATCATTTCGCAAACCTTTGCACATACATCGATGCTCTCCTTAGCACATTAAATCTCTGTCATCGATCTCATTCCTTGATCCGATAGTTATCGCGTCACTCAATCATCAACTAACCTAGATGATCTCTACCATTGATCTGCTTCATCCAATCCAACGATTGTCACGTCACCCGATCGCCAACTAGCTTGGTTGATCTACATCGTTAATCAATCCCACTTGATCTAATGGCTATTGCGCAATATCGCATGGAATCTTGCATGACTGATATCAGAATGGAAGCACGCGAGAAAAGTGGTTTTCTTTTTCCACCGTGTGCTACGTGTCAACCTCTAAAGGTAATCACGTAGAATTTAGAAAGACTGCTTACCACGTTTAGGGCGGGCGAGAAATTGCTTACTCCTTGTGATGACCACTCCATCCTTCTACTAACATGTGGTGTTAATCTCCACCATTCATCTTCTTGAATTTATTTCACGCAAATTAATCTTATTCATCTATTGTACACAATCTCATCCATTGATATGATGGATCCAATTGTTCCTGAACACTGTTACATTATTTTGGTTCTTAATTTGTAATTGCCCATTCAACTTTCTTCCTGTGTATTTGTCTTCACCTCACGATCTTCACTTGTTCTGATCTTGATCTCTGCTCACACCTTTATTCTTCCTTCACCTTTGTTGTAACATTAAAGGCGTTCTCCAATACTCTCTGTGTGTAAAATCATAAAACTCCTCTCTATGCTTCTTCTTCTCTGATTCTTCACACATGCAACCTACTTTATGCAAAATTACTCAAGTTCACACATAACTTATAATTCAAATACACATCACCTAAACTCACAATCGAGTTATCTGTATTAATAAACAACCATTACAAAGGAATTTCTTCCTAAGCCTGATTTTCAATGTCAGTGGCATTTCCTTTCCTTCCCGTAGGCCTAAACGTCTGACTCTCTGACCCTTGATTGATTGACTGACTCTCTACCTCTTTGGCTTACATTTATACAAAAGGTTCTGTGAACCAATTCTGGTTTAGATCCTTAATCTACTGAACTAAATCTTGAATATCCTCTAAGTCCACTTTTAACTCTAGTAATCCCTAAGAATCCTCTCTAGTTCCACGAATCACGACACCACTTCCTAGTCTATGACTTATAATTGATTTCCAACTCTCTCATCATCACTCATGTTCTCCTACATTCAAGAGCATTTACAAATACCCTCACAATATCTAATTAATTCCTATTCTAATCACTCAAAACATTAATAATTACATACATAGGAATCCAACTTCCTTGAAAACACAAGACCCCCTAAGTTAACTAGAATGTAATGAAATTGCTGAGTTGAATGCTCCTGCATCAACTGGATTCGTGAGTTGGAGGTGTATTATATAATTCATAACCTTCAAGAGGATGATATCAAGATTCAGTTGGCTTCATTGAGAATGGAGGGTGCAACACTTGTATGGTGGGAATCAAGGACTCAAGACGAGATCAAGAAACATGGTCAGATCTCTATTTTTGGTTTGACTTCATTTAATATAAAAAGGAAGTTCTACCCTTTAGCTCATATGCAGAAATCCATTATGAATTGGCAAGATTTCAGACAGTTGAAAGGATAAAATGTGCAAGAGTATACTCAAGAGTTTAGGAAAAGAGATCTTATGCTAGGAGTAGACTTACATTCACAAGATACCTTGATGAAATACATAGGAGGGTTGCATAGCTATCTTCGACATACCATTATTATGTTCAGTCCCATGAATCTTGATGAGGTCTCTGTTCAAGCTACACACCTCGAAGCAAGAGGGAAAAATATACAGGAATAAGGTGAGAAGAAGCCATTTTAGAGTGTTGAAAAAGGGAATAAATTTGAAGGAAAGCAGAAGAAAAATGATTATGTTAAGAAAGAAGGGGAGAGACCCGTCTGCAAGAATTATTTGAAAGAAGGACATGATGAAGTGCATTGTTGGAAGCTTCATCCAAAATTATGACCGAAGAAATTCAAAAATAAAGGGAAACATAAGACCAATGCTGTTGCACAACAAGACTTGGGTTTAGACTCAGGGGATGAAACAAAATTCATAGCCACAATCACCAAAGGAAAAGACATGGAAAAAGAAAACAAAGAGGTCAACAAAGAGGCAGCTGTAGCAAGTACCAGCATAGCAAATAATACCCACAATGTTTCAAATGATGAGAAAATAATGGAGCTATTCCATATCTGAGTCATTTCCAAACATATGAAAATTGATACACTGTTTGACAGTGGACCGTAGACCAACTTAATTTATGAGGATGTGGTTAAGAAAATGAATCTGGAAACTATGCCCCATCACAAACCGTATCCGTTGGGATGGATAACCAAGGATGATAATTTATAGGTCACATGGAAATGTATTTTCAAGTTTGCAATCACCGCTAATTTCATTGATGAAGTTGAATTAGACGTTGTGTCATTGGATATCTTAGGAATTGTGTTTGGAATTTCGTATTCATATGACAAGAAGGCTATTTTCCATAGATTTGAGAAAAAATACCATTTTTTCAAAAACGGAGTGGAGTACATTGTGAGAGCCCATCGCAGGAAACTTAATCTGTCTTTGGAAAGCGCAGGTGAAATGAAATGACTGGTTAATTCCAACAAGTCTCATGCTCCTCATGATCAAGCAAAAAAATGACACGGAGCAGGAATACTTTGCAGGCTGTGATGTAAAGCTAAAAGTTGAATTGATTCATGTGGTCAATCAATATTGGGACATGTTTCAAGAACCAAAGGGACTGCCAGCAAAAAAAGGAATTTAACATGAAATTCAACTACAATAGGACTTTCCACTCCCAAATATTGGTATGTATCGAATGCCAATTCTGGAAAATTTAGAAATTAAAAAACAAGTCCAGGAAGTGTTAGATAAAGGAGTAATTCGTCCTTCTGCGTTGCCATGTGGTTCACCAATTGTATTGGTACCCAAGAAAGATGAAACCTGTAACATGTGTGTATATTATCGAGATTTGAATAAGATTACAATAAACAATTGATACCCACTATCCAGAATAGATGATTTTCTAGATCAATTGAAACATGCAAAGTATTTCACTAAATTAGACTTGAGAAGTGAATATCATCAAGTTAGAATAGTTAAGGAGGACATATGGAAGGATGAATTTAAAACCAAACAAGGATTGTTTGAGTGGTTGGTTATGCCTTTCGATCTTTGCAATGCTCTAGCTACATTCATGAGAGTTATGAATGATGTTTTAAGATCATTTATTGATGAGTTTTTAATTGTCTATTTAGATGATATTTTGATATTCAGCAAATCAGGAGAAGAGGATTTCAATCATGTTAGGAAAGTTTTGGATATCATGAGAAAATAATAGTTATTTCTAAAGATGTCTAAATGTGAATTCAGGAAAACTTCCTTAGTGTATTTGTGCCACATAGTTGGAGGAGGTGAGCTGAATATTGATCCCTATAAAGTTTCGGTCATTGTGAATTGGGCGATACCCAAATCAGTCAAAAAAGTAAGGATTTTTTAGGAGCAGCACAGTATTGGAGCAAGTTTATTGCAAATTTCTCCTTTATAGCAGCTCCACTATATGCATTGACCAATGTGAAGGTTGTCTTCCAGTGGGGAGGAAAACAACAAAAAGCATTTTATGCTTTGAAACAAAAGATCAGTTCAGCCCCAGTTTTGGCATTGTCGAATTTGAAACAATCATTTGAAATACAAACAGATGAAAGTGACTACACCATGGGTGCAGTTCTTTTACAACATGGTAAGCCCATTTCATTTCATTCTGAAATTTCTAATGGTGTTGTTATCAATTATCCTACGTATGATAAAGAGCTTTATGCATTGGTACAAAGTGTGAAGAAATGGAAGTATTATTTTATGGGAAAAGAAACCATTATTCACACCAATTATCAACCTTTGTAATATCTGTAATCTCAAACCAAATTGCAGTAGTCAAGGAACTTTTGTTGGATGGAATTTTTATAGTAATTCCACTTGGTAATAAGGTACAAGAAAGGAATTTATAACCGAGTTGCTGATATGCTTTGTAGACCTGTTGTAAATGTAGACATTTTACTCAAGAATAATTTTGTTTTGCTTGAAAGTAATGTTGAACAATATGCACAGGACACTGAATTTCAAGAGGTGTA
The DNA here is from genome assembly GCA_000404065.3 of Pinus taeda. Lineage (NCBI taxonomy): Eukaryota > Viridiplantae > Streptophyta > Pinopsida > Pinales > Pinaceae > Pinus > Pinus taeda. Next base: position 61,724 of record APFE030275232.1, read on the forward strand.
TTTAAAATTGAGTCAAGGCCACTAGTTGAGGAATTAGACTACCATGCACATGATAATCTGTTGTATCATTTGGGAAAACTTTATGTTCCACAGGGAGAGAGAGTCAATGTCACAAGGCAAGTGCACACTTCTCTTATTTCTGGAGATTTCGGTGTAAGTAAAACAACGACAAATCTTTAGAGGTATTTTTATTGGCCTCATATGCTTGAAAGTGTGTCACATTTTATAAGAGATTGTTGGTTGTGTGCAGTCAGTAAGCCTAGTAATAGGAAACTAGGATTGTACACACCACTTCCAGTGCCTTCAAGATCATGGGAAAGTGTTTCTATGGATTATGTAGGAGGTCTTCCTTTGTCAAGGAAAGGTCATGATTATTTGTATGAGTTGTGGATAGGTTCAACAAGATGTGCATGTTAATTTCTTGTAAAAATAAGATTACAGCTGAACAAACATCTCAATTTTTCTTTCAAAATGTATGAGTTCATTTTGGATTGACTACTTCTATTGTAAGTGATTGTGATTCTCGATTTGTTGGGAATTTTTGTTAAGTTTATGGAACTTGATGGACACCAAATTGAAGAAAAGTACAACCTTTCATCCGCAAATAGATGGTCAAACTGAAGTGGTTAACATGACAGTCATTAATTTTCTAAGAGGATATTGAAACAAACATCCTAAGTTGTGGGATGAACAATTGCATTATATTCAGCATGCTTACGACCGATAAAAACACTCTTCCACTCTAACTTCACGTTTTGAGGCATGTCTTGGGTATTTGCCTAAATCGCCTTTGGATTTCATCTTTGAGAAATATGTAGATGTAGATGGACATGGTGACATAGATAGAGAAAATAAATTCATTGAGAAAATTCAGTTGATTCACCAAATAGTACAAGAACAACTAGAAAAGAGTCAAGGCAAGTATAAAGAAAGGCATGATAAGCATCGTGTGGATCATCAACTTCAAGTAGGTGAAGAAGTTTGGCTATACATTAGAACGAAAAGGCTTTAAGGTGAAGGTAAAAAGCTGAAACCAATTCATTATGGTCCATTTAAAATTCTGGAAAATATTGGTAATAATGCTTTCAAGCTTGATTTACATTCATATATGCAAATCTATTCCATTGTTAATGTTGAAAATTTGAGATTATATGAACCTCCTTTTATTGAAGATCAAGGAGAGAATGTTCAAATTCCATCTATTGAAGACTTTTCTCCAGAATACCTTTATGTGCTTCAGCAAGACACTATACTTGACAAAAGGACAAGGACAACAAAAGAGGAAATATTGATTATCTTTAGGTGGGTCTCAAAGATACACATCCATCAAAGGACAAATGGATTGAAGTAGGGAAGGTGAGGGAACAATACCCTCATCTTTTCAATAACTGAAAGTGATCCTTTTGGGGTCCAAAAGGCTTCCAATGGGGAGGAGTGATCAGGTGCTTAGAATTATGCTAAAAAATCAAAGTGTTAGAATCTTCTCAAACTCAGCTTCAAATTAAAGAGCTCGTCATTTTGAATCCAATGGTGTGAACGACACTTGAATCCGACTTCATATGCAGAAGTTAGAGCAAGTCAAAGTTCAAGTTTGACTTGCCTACATGTCAGGATTAGGATGATGTGGGAAGTCTTAAGCGAATAAGGGGGCACGAAGTGGCAACCCACCATTGGCCCTTACAAATAACATATCACAATAGTATGCAGAAAAGGTGTTTCAAATTGGCTCCTGGAAAGTTCAAGTTGCGATGCGATCTAATTGCAATCACATATCGCAGATGGTGAAGGGGAGAACATAATAGGTATGTGTAAGGTTTGTGATGTGATGTGATCGCATATCGCAATCATGGCGAATAGGTAATCAAGCCGGTGCAGTTAAGTCTCATAAGCGATAGACTCAGATGCGATAATTTTATAAGCCACAGTTTAATACTCCAGCAGGCCTGTGATATCGCAATCATAGCATTCTGACAGGTAAACAAGACATTCCTCCTAATAAACTCGACGATTGCAATTTGTGATACAGCGATAGAATATGGCCCATGGTGCAGAGAAATTATTGCCCATTTAGCGGATTTTGGGGCTAATTTGTAGTTTTTTGCTGGTTTTGGAGCATTTTGTGGAACAAATAGTGGGAGAATTGTGAGAAGTCACAACTCCTTCAGTTCTTATCCAAATTAGTTGCAAAAAGAGTCAATTCTAGTAGTTTTTGCTATTCTGAACTCATTAAGATAGGCTTCAAAGGAATCTAATCATTGTAAACACACTTTTGATGTAATTTGAGCATAATAGAGAGGCCCAAGCCATTGGAATTTGGACCAAGGAGACGCAACCTAAGAGGGGTGAAATCATTTATCATGTGCTTGTTGTGTGTTGTATATTGATGTTCTTTGTTGTTATATTGCTATTGTTCAACATATTTTTTTTTAATGTTAAATTTCTCATAACATTTACATAAGAAACTCTCATGGGAATCTATTAATTATGCAAAAGTTTTGAATCCTTAAGCACTTGAAAAGGAAAATGATAAGCATATTGGGTTTATTTCTAAATGGGGAATTAGCACAACATTATTAATCTGTTCCAATGTAGATCAAGTATCCACTTAACAATACACCATAGGCTTCTGAGATGTCCACAGTTACTATGTTTATACATGGGTGAACTCAAATTTGATCAGATGATAAACGAATAATAATTTTTTTTAGTTCACCAATAGCTTGGACAAGAGACCTATCCAAATGAATAATCTGTGGATTGGTCTTATCACATTTGCCATGATTTTCTTGGCAACAGATAATGGAATTATGTTTATGGATGCACCATAATCGACTAACAATTGTGAACATTGTAATTGATTTTTTCAGAAGTTGATAAAAACAGAGGGAAAAGAGTATTAGCTTCTAATATTAAAGTGTTAACAATTGATTCCAAGGGAACAAAAGACTTACCATATACCTTGTGGTAAGAAGAAGCATATCACCTGATGAGGACTAGGCAAGTCCTTGGATAAGTAGTTCCCATTAGCTTGCTATCCTTGTAAGCTTAAAGATAAAAAAATATTTGCACGATATTTATTCATATATTCTACCATGTTATAGTCAAGTGCAAGAAGAATCATGCTAGTATTTGGAGGAGTAACACTGTTTAACGATTTCAGAGTGGTAGACTTTGTTTTATTCCTGACAGAAGTGTTCTTTGTTGTGTCTGTATCTCCAAATTTTTTCTGAGCTTGGATGACGAGCGGTGTAATTTTTCTTAATAGATGTTTCTTCAACTTTTTCCTCATTAATTATTATTCAAGAACAGGTCATTGACTTCTTAAACATATATATCATTTATTTTTCTTCTGAGCCAGGGCCTCATTCAGTGGTGGTTCCTCAATGTTTTTCTTCTCAACAGTGAACAAACAACTAGAAGTATTTATTGCATGTATGACACCTGTAGTTTCTTCAGTCACAACAGATTCTTCTCTTTCTTTCGTTTGCTCAGTCTGGTCATCTGAAAGTAATAAGTCAATAATATGCACAACTTGAGCGTTCATGATGTGATTCAATTGTGGGCATGCCTTTTCTAAGTGATACTCTTGATGAAATGAACAATATTGGTCCATGCCCATGCTTTTGACATTCAACATGACATTCCAACTATGTGCATACTTATCCTATTGATTACTACTATTGTTGTTGTTGTTGTTAGTCCTTCTTAGGAAGTTGAACTTTGAGGGCTTGTTGTTGACAATGGTCTTGCTTTTCCTTTGTTCTAATTCTTCCAATTCATTAAACAAAGTCTTGATAGTCTCGGTCAAGCTTTCCAAATCGGTAGCTTCTTTATATTTGGCCTTGCTTGAAGAGGCCTGAGACCTTTTAGTTGTCTCCTTAGAGTCCTTAGATAATTCATTTTCAACTATGACTCTAACCACATGTAAGTCCTTTTCAACTGTGATGGATTATTTGAAATTTTGTGCCAAATTTTCTTTCGCAGTTCTCTTCATGAACTATGCAATGCTTGTTGACAAGGAAGAAGTGTAGTAATCAATCGTGATGGAGGCATGAGGAGTTGTATTAAGAGGAAATTGGTTCAATACCCGATTTAACCTTTGATTAAAATCCTTGACATTTTCTTTCACCCAATCTTCATATTCCCTAACTCCTTTAATAACATAGTTTGGGTTTTATCATCAGTGAATTTTCAAGGAACAACTTTTTAAGTCCCCTCCAATTCTGAATTAAATTTGCTGGAAGACTATGATACCAAGCAACCAATCTACCATCTAAGGTACAAGGAAAGATTCTACATGCATCATCATCATAGCATACCTCGAGTGTCTGCATGTGTACGTAGAAGTTATCCAAATGGTCTTCCACTTTGATCATCTTTTCAAGGTCATATTTAGTTAACAATTTTTTCGGGTGCCTTGGCATCTTATGTAAAATACCCAGAAGGGAAAGTGGGCCCTAAGTCATCCAATACAGATCTTTGCCTGCCATATTCTCATCTCTGTGCTCCTCCTCTTCTTCATTATCTGAGGAATCTTCTTCATGACCACCAAACCCATGGAAAGTATCATCTGAGAGCACAACATTGTCCTCCTCCCCCGCATTGTAAGGTGGAGGCTCCTTTGGTCTTTCTGTGTTTTTTGCAGACTCCACTAACTCTTCAAGGATAGTGAAAACCAAATTTTCCATTGTAGAGATCACTATCTCGATAGGAGCTATTTCTTTCTTCTTCAGGAAATAAGGAAGATTATGCGCTCCAAGAATTAATCCAATGGCATTTGCAAAATGATGGGTTATAGGCCGAATTTTTTAGATATGGTCATAAGAAACTTCACAAGTTTCTTCCAGGCTAGGCTGAGAAGATAAACCTACTTCAGGAATATGAGTTGGAAGGGTGCTAGGAATGTTGTTGCCTTGTCCAGAGGAAGTATGATGTGGGTATGTCCATTTAGTAGATTTTTTTTTTTTTTGGCTCGAGACGTGTTCCGACGTCTTTAAACCACAAGATCTGTTGTTGAGCGCATAAATTTGTGGATTTGGGGAGGCATGCACGCAGGAAATACAAGAGGTGGTCAGGTCTGTTGGACTCCCTTGTAACCCCTGTGGGTACCCCTTCGAGTAGTAGCGCATTAGACAGAACCGCGCACGGACTGTCTTCCACGTACCCTCTGGGTATATCGGAAGCCCCATAGGCTCCCTGAAAACCTCGCCATAGATAAACCAACGACCGTCTTGCGGCTACAGTACACCGAGAACAGCACTCGGAGAGATTACTCGCCCGTACGATAGGGTAGTCGGGTGGTACGGTTAAGGGTACGGTCGACCCTCCTTAGTTAGAGCCCTGAAACATTGGGCCGAGTACTACTGCCAGACCCTTATGTATATTGCGATCTGTAGCACCTGACACTCCTCAAGACCCTAGTTTCCTTTTTACTCATCATCTCTTCCAGATCCGCTTGAGCAAAGGAGTGCAGTAGCAGCAGACATCGGTCCCAATCAGCCAGTTCCGATCTATTAGATTCGTTAGATCTGCCAAAGTAGTCATTTCAGCCGTCCAGCGCTACCCAATCTGCCATTCAGATCTCTCAGATCCACCAGACTAGAAGCTTTGTGAAGGGTTCCTATACCAGGGTATAATTGTCGCAGGACTTTTGGCCGCATTGACATTTTGAGGATTTGGCGACTGCAGTATTGATTAAGAAGGAGTTAAACTCCGTTAGGAGAAAAAAAAAAAAGTCTGAGATCTTCCGGGACCCTTATGGGTGATATAGCCCATTAAAATCAGGACGACGAGCTAAGCATGGTGGTACCATTCAATTAATTGTGAAAAAATTTTGGTTGTCCCAATTTTTCATCTGGTCGGTGTATGGTAGCAACTAGAGCTCAAGCGATGGCCAATGAAAGGATGGAAAAACTGGAAGAAAATGTGAACGAAATCCAAAGTCAGCTTTGCAGACTAGATCTGGAGAGAATGCACAGAGAGCTTAGCGGACTAAGTATCCAGCTACAGAATCTTCAGGCAAAAGGCAAGGAGGATATTATGTCAAACGGCAAGGAGCAAGCCCACGAGGAGGGGTATAATGGCCATGAAGGCATTTACGGTGAATCTAGCCACTCTCTTCACGTCTGGCACACCCATCCACCACCCAGTCAGCGACCTCCTAAGTTGGATATGCATAAATTTGACGGCTCTCACACATCCGCATGGCTAGCACAAATGGAGCAGTATTTCAAATTGAATCATATCCTAGATGATGCGACTAATCTTACATTGGGGAGCATGTACATCGACAATGAACGGTGGTAATGGTGGGAATGGCATCAGCGTTGCAATGGATATTTTAGGACTTGGACCCAATTTACCAAAGCTCTTCGAGATCGCTTTGAACAAGAAGACTCTTATTTGGGTTGTCTCACTAATCTCTGACAGACTGGTACAATGGAGGAATATATTAACGCTTTTGAAGGCTTAGCTTTCCGCACTAAGGGTCTCACAGATGAGTTCTACACGAAATGTTTTATCAGCGGTCTTAATTAAAGAAGCCATCAAAGCTCAAGTTCTACTTCACCACCCTCCCACGTGGACGGAGGCTTGCTAGGTAGCTCGTAAAGTGGAACGTGCATTAGCAGCCCAATACAGTCGCCCAAATTTCCCCGCTAAAGGTCGTCCCCCACAGGCTCAGAACACGACTCAAACACTTAAGGTCCAAAAGTTGTTCCCTGTGGAAATGGCTGAAAGAAGGAAGCAAGGACTATGTTCCTACTGTGATGAAAAATACTCCCCAGGTCATAAATGTAAGGAGCCCAACTTCTTTCAAATAGATGCCACTGACTACAGCTCAACAGAGGAAGATCCTCCACTCGAGGAACATGAGCCGCTAGAGGACGACAACCAACAGGACAATGTCTCTGACGAACCAGTTATTTCGTTGGCATGCCTTGGCAGGGATTTCTTCCCCTCAAACGCTCAAAATCAGAGGGTTTATTAAACATCGCCCAGTAGTAGTCTTGATTGATAGTGGAAGTACACATAATTTCATCCATCAAAAAGTCGCAGAAATGGTGCATTGCTTTATACGAGCAGTTTCTAACTTCCAGGTTCAAATTGCAGATGAGGCACAATGAAATGTGAAGGCCGTTGTGAAAATGTCAAACTTCAAATGGGGGATTATCAGTTGAAAACCCACATGTTTGCCATACACATGGGGGGTTGTGACATTGTCCTCGATGCTGACTGGCTCCGCACTCTTTGGCCAATCACAATGGATTTCCAGGAGTTGTATATGAGTTTTAAGCAGAAAAACCACACACATACCCTCCGAGGACTCCAGGCGGGAGCCCCCTCTATCATAAGCTCGCATAGGATGGAAAAATTGTTAAAAAAGGGCAATCATGGAGTTGTAGCTCAATTTAATGCCATCCAGGGAGTCGAAACCAAGCAGTCGCCACTTCATCCTGAGATGCAACAGATTTTAAATAACCATCTACCGGTCTTTGAAAAGCCTCAAGGGCTTCCACCCTCATGAGGGGAACATGATCATAGCATCAGCTTGGTTCCAGGGGCCCAACCCCCAAATGTGCGCCCATACAGATATCCATTCACCCAAAAGAACGAAATAGAAAAAATCATCAAGGAACTTTTGG